>CM073769.1:44478705-44727052 GCA_037158775.1 Hetaerina titia | reverse complement strand
AAAAAATATGAACACACAAAGAATGAAATTTTAATAATCAGAAGCCTAAATAATGCAGAAATAAGAATAATTAACGTTGAAGAAGAAAACATAAATATTATAAAAATTATAAATATTTTAATGTCTAACTGAGAAGAGAATGATATAGTTAAAAAATGTGAATAATATGGAGATTTCCTATTTTTGTAACCCCCAAACTTACATAAATTAACAATATATTTCTTCCCCTTAATAAGAATGGAGTAAAAAGTATTAGCGCTGAGCAAGCAGAAGTGAGGGGGGAAGAGGATTTATTTGGGTGAATCTCTCTCTACCACACTAATTCATCTAGTTACCAAGTAAGGTGTTTTGCTGCCATTTAATCCTTAAATACAGCATGTAATGATGCTTTTAGTCATAATAAAACTATGAGGTCTTGTGAATGATTGTAGCGATATTCTTAAATAATGTACTAAAGAATGCATTTATTGCTTTACAGACAGTTTTCAATTTTTAAAAAGAAGACATATATTCTCATCACATTTAAATTCATAGGGTTACATTTTAAAAATCTAGGTTTAAGAAAGATAGTTCAGTTTACAAAAATTGAAAAACCAAAGTTGAGTCAATCATGAACTACTCAAACAAGTACAAATAACACAGGTTAAGGTGCTCCTAAACTTAGGAAACTGTGAGTCAATAATGCTGGAAAAGAACCCTGGGCAAGGAATAGTAAAAAAAATGGTTATATAAATTAAATTTAAAAAATTACAGTTATCATTTTCCAAAGGAAAATACCACTTCAATTGCACGACAGATTGATTAATATGATGGCAACCATAGCTATCGGCAAGAGCGATGAAGCTTACCTTATACGTACTCTGATATAAATATTTGATATAAGTGTGTAAAACAGGTGTCAATACAAATAAAATTATTTTGAATATTTTTAACTAGCTTCAACTGACAATACTAACACATGATTTAAAAACTAATAAGATAAAATTTGAAGTGAAACCTAACCTTAACTGAAACACACATATTAACCAAATAGATGGTTCTCAATGTAAACAGAATTAGATCTAATACTTGCCCAGAATCTGGAGAAAGATAACACAATGATAAAGAGTTATGGTACATGAAACTTGGTTGTAAACATCACAACTCATTAAACATACAAATTAAATTTTTACTAAATGCATACAAATCACTATTAAGGATAGACAAATAAAAATTATACATACACATTTCATATTTTACGTGGAGTTTTGACAGTCATGCTGTCCTTGTGCCTTTGTTTTAATAGTGATTTTAATATGTAATAATAAATGTAATACCATGTGTTGCCATCGCTTAACGTGTCCTTGAAGTATGTATGAGTGAAAATATGTGTAAACATACATAATTTCTTATTTAATACCTAACTTATAAATGAAATGTAGACTCTTTTCATCTAATTCCAATAGTGTGTCCCTTCAAGTCCCATCTCTAAGTACGATCCACTGAATATTAAGAAATATGGTAACTTTATTATTAGAAATTATTTTATAAAATTCAATGTTGTACCAAATACATAAGATCAACATTTCAATTTACCACCGTGTGCAGGATATTACTTTAGATGTAGCAAATAGAAAATAAATACCTGTTAAGTACAATTTCTATCCTCTTGAATATGCTGTAATGTTCACCAGGAAAACTAAAACGGATATTTTGAAATATATCGCCCTATAATCGACTGTTCATGTTGTAAACTGCCAAATAATGGCGTTGCAAACTCTATTTACCCAACAAATGTAAAATACATTACAATTATAAAGGGACGCAGAATACGAAAAATGCAATTGACTTCACATAAAATTACAATATAATTGATTGAAAGTAACCTTTTCTTTGTATATTAGAAAGCTTTAATGACTACTTAGTTCAAGTTAATTAAGGCCGCTTAAGTCCTAATCATATCGTTTCATTACTAATAAACTACAAATTTACGCAAGCATTAAGTATGAAAGCGTCGAAAGAAATATAATGGAATTAAATATTTAGTACAACAAGCTAAGTTTTATGAAAATGAAGATATTTTAAAATCTTTAAGTTTTGAGTTTATTTAAGACTTACAAATTGCCGCCATGTCTTAATTATCAACCTTCACGTTGAATTGGAAGTGCCAAGTAACCTGTTGGTGAAACAAACATGAACTTGTGTATTTTCTTTAAGTTTAATTAAAAGTTATGTGTAACTTTCGTGAACAAAATTAAAATGTGTAAGTGAATACATATCATCAACAGAGCAAGAATAGTTGTGTCGGGCATTATTTGGAGAAGATTATCTTCAGGAAGGAACACGCACCCGGTAAGTTATAAACCCGCATTCATATATTTGCATGATTTGTTGCATATGAGATGTATCGGTATTCCGATAATTCCCTAAATCCACTAAAATTAAGTACACCATTTCACCGACGTAGCTGAATGTTCTCGTTTAGCGAAGATTAACAACTTGCATAGATGAAAGCGAATGTAATCTACTATGATCAGGCATTCATGGTGTTTTGAAGTTTATACTATCTTTAACGTAAGTGTGAGAGTTGAACATTATCTCTCTTCCAAGTACGGACACTTCTAAAATTTGTAAAACTGACGGGAGTGAAAAGAAACTCACGAGGCATTCCATTTCAATGAAAAGTTGAGGTACCTCGCTGTCATTGCCAAACAGGTGTTGGTCATTATTCTGCTGTTGCCTGAACCAAAGAAAACTAGAGGTGACTTCTCTGAAGTGGTCCATCTCCGGCGCTCCTGGCTTTCATTTGCTAGGCATAGGTAAAATCTAAACTGACCTTCCATCTATCGAAGGATGATAGGAACTTAACGGAGCGAGGAAGAGTGAATACGCATGAATTAAGTTCGAGTTTTGAGAAAGCGTTGAGGCGGCCTCTCGCATACTTTTGTACTGGTATCGGAATTAGATGTATTAAGGGAATTTATGGTTCGTTACTTGGCATTAGTGGCTCTCTTTTTATGCTGAAATATATTTCAAAGTCACAATCCGACAAAGACAAATCAGTGGTAGGCAAGTTAATATTCGTGAAAAAATGTCTTACCACTTTCCATCATATGTGCAAAAGTTACAGAAATGGTCTGTTATAAGGTAGTGATTACGTTCGGCGGAGCGTTTAGGAGGCAATTTATACCACCTCGCGTTATTGCCAATACACTGGGAGCCGAGTCGATGTTTTCCACGCTAATCGGCATTTGTCATCGTCTCGCGTTCTTTAGTTTTCAGTTATCAAAAGATTATAATTGTACAATATTTCAAATTATTATTTATTTATAGGAAATAATAACTTTTCCTTCGTTTAAACACGACATTTCTCTATCTTTGAGCTGAATCCGATAGCACGCGCACGCATCCGATAGTGAGAAAGCCCGCTCACCACTGCTTGAAGTTGCAAGATTCCAATACCCCCTTGAACACTAGATCATAAAGATCCACATGTGCACAATATCCCGCAAACTGTCGAAAGGGTGCGTGGTAGTGGCTATCGGAGTCGGAAGAGATCAGAGTAGTCAAATTTTCTTGGACCTCCTACGGTCAGGAAGCCTGGATAAGCATTCGAATTTTAGATTTCATTGGTGAGGCACTTAAGATACACTTTTATTTAAGAATATGTTACATATAACTTTCTATAGTTTTGAAACGTACGCTAGGAAACCCCAAACACCAACTAGGATTAAATGAGATGGGATAATCGATCCCTTAGTCGTTCCAGGATCGCCATTAACTTTTTTGACATTAGTCAAAGTTTTCCTGGATCATCTCAGATTTTTTGGCATGACGGGTGCTTCGACAGCGAAGATCATTTCACTCTCGTCTTAGACGTGTGTCGCATTTATTACAGGGCGATTATTTATCCCGTAGTGTGCGGTAAACTTAGGATCTAATAAAACGTTCACAGCAAACGCATAGTAGAGTTATACGAGCCAACGTATACGTATAGTAGAGTTATACGTATAGCCAACACAAGTTTGTGCCTTAAGAAAAAATGGATAACAAGTTAATCGTGACGTTTTACTTTTGACCAATTCAATACTTACAGAATTGGTCATGAATATTACTAATTGCACAATATGCACCACGAGCTATTCGAGTTTGTTCCATACTAGTTTTCCATAATGTGTCTTTTTCAGCGAACGTAACAGATATTTCATCAGTCACCGGTCAAATAAAACCATAAACACAGTAATAAACCCGAAGATGGGTTTGGTAGGTGGTGATAGAGTTCACACATCAGGGTAGGGGTCCAGTTCCCATCCCTGTGGCGGTTATGGTTACCCAAGAAGATATGGTACCCGAAAAATCACATAGCTTGAGTGGAGCTGCAGGTTTCCAGAGAGGCTTGGCCGGGAACCGAACCCGGGCCCTCCCCGGGTCAGTAGTCCAATGCTCTTCCTTTGAAAGAAACTTTACACTTTCACATAGAGTGTGAAAGTGAAAAGTTTCTTTCTTTCTCTACCCTCATCATGAAGGAATGCCAATTAGTTAAGCTTACAACGGTTATGCTCTACCCCTGGACTACTGAGACCCACCGTCCGTCCATATTTATCATTTAAATAATATCACAGGAACGGATGATTAGGTTCTAGCGCTGTTTTAAACGTCTTTGAAAAGACTCGCGCATGTATAATATCAAAATGATTTTTAATAAGGATCTAATTACCCTCAGAAATTTTGCAGCTTACCATATTGTTTGGTGGCAATCGACTCTTTCACTCTGGTTTATTTACGCAATGAGAAGAATGCAGTATCGCTCTTGCTATAAGCGGACATTTATCACATCCAACTGCGAGTCGAAGAGAATGAATCCGTGCACAGTGCTGCTACGACCATTGGGTGTTACAAATAGTTTCTCTAATTAGATTCTACTTAAAATTTCATGGACTCGAATGATTTCCGCATCGACGCAATGGCTAAGTTTTCGAACGTGTACAATTTCAAACCTATGTATCTGCTATTTTTGCCCACTGAATGGAAGTAAACGTCATAAAAATATTCTTAATGTTCTTACCCACCCAGGGGGAAGACGTATTAACAGGCCATAAACATTGTCAACACATATTTGTGCATTTTTTAGACAAATGTAACTAGCTAAAAATTTATCTTCCGCATATTTCAGTCACGAGTACGCGCAGGTATATACATATGCATACAAGCGCATTCATAAGAAACGAAGGACTTCTTTTCACTTATTTTCTCGCCTCAGTTGCATAGACGACGAGTTTATAACCTGAAAATTTCAAATGTATGTTTCGTGAATTTCATTTTCAATTCCTGTCACATTCTCTTTCTAGTCATTTAGCCCAACGAACACATACATAGATGCTTTTCTACGAACGAATTCCCATCATGAGCATGTGTCCAGCAAACGAAAAGCCCTTGGATCGACTCCCTACCTTTAAGAACATTTTTTTCTGCTAAGTTTGCCACCGTTTTAGCTTCCCCACCGACTTCGTGTTCGTGTTAGACCTTTCTTTTGCTCCTCTTAAAACGCCCTGCGTGTGTTTGTATATATATCTAATTTATAATTGCAAATTTTATGGATTTTTATGTATCATGTGTATTTTTTGACTCCCCATTGAACCTTGAACGAGAAGCCCCGATTTTTGATAACTCATTCTTTTATTTCATTTCGCTTCAACAGAAAATACTCTTAAATTATAACTAGACCCCAGAAATCTCAGAAAACTCATGAAATGAATCCCGTAGAAGAATCAGAGCCCTTAAAATGGTTATGAACCCCATCGTAATGCTGTGATTTTAATGCGGCAGAGCAAGTATCAGATTGGTCACGATTCCTGGGAACGTGGGTCTAGGAATCATTTCGTACCCTTTTGTCGTTACAGCTCCTTCGTCCACCTATAAGTCAACCCCGGCTTGAATCCGTGGCCAAAAGCTCTCTCCTTCCTATAGACCATTTTCCCGCTCACCGCCACGGCTCCAATTCTCTTCCATTGCATTCAATTATCGCTCCGAAAAATACGGAGACGATAAATTATAGAGGTTCTGTATTTTTATAATCGATTCAATGACATGACGTTGGCTGAGAATGACGTTACAACGTTGGCCCTTGACGTCAATGGGCGAACAAGAGGGTAAAGGGAGAGAGTGTGGTTGGGAGCTCTGTGGGGTGAACGGAGGGGTGCGGAAGGGGGGGGGAGGCATGACCGTGAGAGGAGAGGTAGTGGAGGTGGGGGTAAAGGGGTCGGAGGAAGTGGAAGGGAGCGGTTATCCTCCCACCATTATTTCCGAAATGAATGCAAAATTTATCGGCCGGCTATTAAAACCGGAGCCCATTCAAAGCAAGCCAGGGCGAATCCAAAATTTACATCGCCTCCCCACATTACTGCATCGTGTGCCCACCGCCCTTATTTTCCCCCTTCCCTCCTCTTTCATTCACTCTCCCACTCCACGCCTCGCACTTTTCCCTTTCTCTTTCTACCATTGGCAGAGAGGACCGATGGCGGAGTGGTAGCGGGTACCCAACTGTTTTTGGAATGTTTTCGAACGAGGGACCGTGGACCTTTTCCGTTTTATTCCCATCTTCACATTTGACCCGAAAAGATATAGCTACCTTCGTCCCTCCCGCCTCCTCGTATTTCATTACTTTAAAAAAGGAAAATTACAGGATGCGAGTTACTACTTTTATATGTAGTCTCTCGGATCAACCTCTCGTCGGCGCTATCCGGAGGTGGTGAATTTTCGTTGTACTCGTATCTTATGAGTACAGATGAGAAGGGATGACTGCCAGATAATTTTTGTTTTTCTTTCTTGATCATCGTGTTTGTTTTGTATTTGGTTTTATTCTGTTTTACGGTTGGTGTCCTCCGCCACACGCCCTTGCGGTGGCTGCCTGGCTATTGTGTAGATCTAGATTACGGAGATGTCGACAAGAGAACCATTACTTGAGCAGGAGACGTATGTCTATTGCAAATGTGTCCAAATGTAAGATTTCTGGCTTAAATTATCTTTCCGCGCTTGAATGGCGCGAACTAACGTCGCGTACGAAATTCAGTGTTTTCCCATTCTATCCTACATTCTATAGCAAATGTTGTTCTTAAGTTGGCGTGACAACTTCAGGCAGAATTTTAGGTCAAGATATTTAAGGCATTATTTCGGGCATTCTCTTTGGTTTTCCGCATCGCTGATATAAAGTTGCCTTATAGTTACTAAACAATGCATACGATTACGTTTCGCTAAAAGTAAGTTGCTTAATACTTTGCTCTCACATAGCCGCGGACGAATTTGCATTTGTCAAAATATTAGGAACCTTCAACTATTTTCCATTTTTTTTTCGATTAGACTTCACAAGTTAAATTAATTGTATTCCGCTGTTGCTTTTCTTTGATATTTATCTGAAAGAGTGTGACAAGCGCATCATTCTTCAACGGACTTGATGAACCGAACGAAATTTGACGGGCAGTGTCATGCCCTTAAGCAGTATAACAGTCAACCCTTACTCATCCCCTACCCCTATTTCGGATTCTCGTTCTACCTGCGGGGCTTAATTTTCCCATCCCCCCTTGCATCCGCGGGCTCCCTGCGTCCGATTACACTTCTATTTTCCATCCCTGCGTGCCTAATTGCACATCATTTTTACCCTCTGCGTGCGTCTGAATTGTGACCAGTTTCCTACTCCCCCATCTCGGTACGCCGTCCTTCTCCCTGCTCAACTTCCCACCGGACTCGAGCCCTTTTCCCCGACCTCCTCTCCCCCCAAGCGGGAAAATCTTCCCCTTTCGCCTATTCGTTTTGGAAGCCTCTCTGTATGCAAGCCCCTCCTTTCTCGCCTATCCCCCCTTGGCCGTATACCTTTTTCTCTCCCTTCTATCTGGCTTGGCCAGAGGCGTGGTCGTTGTAAGCCAGAGGTTGTACGAACTGCGGGCTACCAAAGTTTTTTGGAGGTCGTGAAGCCCGAGTGGTTTTCCCGCTGTGAGTTGTGGATGCAGCTGGAATCGCCCCCTACTTGCGTATGGGAGTTGATTAGGGTGAATTTCAGGTAGGCTTAAAGAGAGATCCAATTTACTCTACAATACCATGCTAAAAGAATATTTGAGCGAAAATTACAATTTTGTCTATGTATGAAAACATTGAACACAGTAATGAAGCCGAAGGTCGGTTTGGTAGATGATGGTAGAGTTCACTCAGTACTTAGCCCAACAGACCTTGTATATACTCGTCTATATGTATATATATTTATTTATTGTCACTTGGGAATAGCTGCTTATATTTAACTTCCATTATCTAGATGCATGGATCTTAAAGCTGTTCGAGGGTTACGAGTGGCTTATTTATGGACCATGATATTGAATAAGGACATGAAGTAGAGAAACTCCAAATCACCGTCTTAGATTTGTTGAAACATTTCTGCATTTTTTAAAGATTATTTTAAAATAATTGGGTTTACTTGAATGGACTCTTACATGTTTACGTACATGCTCATCTGCGTGAAAACTTTTTCACTGGGAACATTACTAGGATTGATTTAGGATTAATAGGATCTTATATTATTTAAATTAGAAATGATAAATAGGGTGTAGGAAGTTTAAAAAAAATGATTTAGTGATAGCTCAAGCAATTAAAACCAGCTATATTCAAACACTGATTGTTTTAACTAATACATTTCTTTATTCCCTTTATTTAGGATGTAACTTGGTCATTTGTGTTTTTTTAATCCCTTAGACAATCTGTGTATTCCGTCGAATATTATTGAAATTATACTTGATTGGATTTATATACATTCGAAGTTAGAAAAATCGAGTGCTTCCGAACAGAAGTTGTTTGCAATGATTTTATCAAATAACATTATATCTTGCAACATTAATTTTGTATCCTTAACAGACATTGAATCAATTTTTTTCACATTTGATTCCCAGATTCAGAAGTAGGAAGGAATGCATGCATAAAATATGGAGTATGAATTAAAAATTAAATGTGACTCCCAACGTTCATCAGAGGACTGACTATATTATGTAATTTCGAATGTTTGTTTCTTTATCAGCTTAAAAAGTCAATTTTCTCATTTTCCTAGTGGAGTAGTTTTACGAACTTCTCACGCATTTTTATGGTTTCATGCATGCGCTCATTGTGGATAGAAGCCTACTCGAATGGATGAAACTGATGGACGATGGGAACAGATATTGTTGGTAGTATAGGTGCAGAGTTTAGTCTGCCGCGGCAGTTGTCTGGTGGGCAGGTTGCGCTTGCGCGTGAAATTTCTCACTCAATCTATCTCTAGTTTTTCCCGCGTTCACGCAAACTCTGGGATTAGAAAAGGAAGGCCCGCCATTTCACACTGCCATCTTTATTCTTCCCTCCAAACTGCCGATGCAAGCCATAATTCTTCGTGTTTCTCCCGCTCTCGCTCTCTCAACTTCTTTCTCCATCCATCTCTCCCTCCCTCAGGACAATAGGATCGGAGGCTGTAAATCCATCAGGCAGAGGGAGCTGTTCCGGAGGAGTGAGACAGGGGAGACAGTGGGTGTTTGTGAGCGTGTGAGAAAGAGAGAGAGAGCGGCGGGAGGCCTTTTCAAATGGGAATCTGATGTTAAATTGGCTAGGTCTGGCATGCCGCGTCGATTTTTCAACTCCTTTTTTAATTCCCTTTTTGTTTTCGACTGCCTTTGGCCATTGAATGGTTTACGGCCTGTGGATGGAGTCCGAGCGTTCGCGGCGATTCCATCACTACTACATGGATCGCGGAAGTAAACAATTCTCCCATCTTTTCGAACTGCGAAATTTATTTTCCCTCCCCCTTCTCCTCCCGAAAGATAGGAATGCACTCTGAAAGAGAACAATTCACTCATTTAACAAAAAATGAATTTTTTTAGAAATGAATTTTCCTTCTCAAATTGTTATTTTAGTGTTAATGTTGCAGTTTTGTCTTACAGTCGAATCTGATGAAGCTGTTTTCGAGTGGAAACGTAAATGTTTTGGACAACTAACCGTCATTTCCACTATCTTGAATGATGATTTTCTTGGATATTTAAGACATACAATCTAATCGTGGGTAGATAATTAGCACAATAATATCTTCCCAGTGGACGAAGGGTTGATTTCACGAAATTGAAAAGTAAATCAAGTAATTATGATATCAATATGGACGCGTACGTATTTGATTATTAAGTTGCCTTTGCTATTTTTCTGGTGACCGGATTGGGGTGACATTATTTTCTCGTTTGTATCGATTTAAACCTGTTTTCATTGCATAAATTCACCTCCATTACTCAATAGTCTACTAAAATATAACTTCAGAACCAAAAAAAGTCTTGTAATTTGAGGTGAAATATGTATTTTGATATAAATGTAATTTAAAATACTGTTAAAGTCGCGACAGAAGTACGTATATGAAACGGTTTCAAGGCACCAATAAATGAAGGTGATAGGAATGGTGTAGGAATGGATTAACTGGCTTCATACCCCCCAGTCGGGGGTTCGAGTTCCGTTGGAGGCCGGGTTATTCAGTGATATCCCGATTCCTACCCGAGTGTTTATGTGGAGAGCATTTTAGACGGACACGCCGTCCGGTCCGTTTGATTGGAGGTTATTTGTGGATTCCTTGGCGTCTTTCGTTTAGAGTGGGCTAATTTCGACTCCGGGTTTCACTTTATCCTTCCTCTTTTCCCTGAACATCGTACCCCTACCAAATTACCTTCCTATCCTTAATGACGCAAGTAACATCAACTATCGGTCACCTCCCCTAAACTACTTGTTCAGCTTTGTAAAAGCTAATAAAAGAAAATTTTTACTTGGTCATGCAAATTTTTACATTAATGAAAAATTGATTAATCAGTCGAAAAATAATTTGCTATTAATAATCAAGCCATTATTATTAGCAAATTTTGATTCTAAAAGTTTTCAAATGTTGAAATCATGAATTATTCGTGAGTTTTTTTTTGCGACAAAGGGAATTATTATGGTGCCAAATTATATTGGTACTATTGGTATATTTTAAGAGAGATAGACAACGTCTCAGACAGATTTCAATCAAGTGCTCGTTCTTCCCTAGCACGATAAGAAATCGTATCGAAATCGAACCCAAGCGGCTGAATATATTACTTAGATGAAAGACAACATTTTGATAATTTAGTCAAACACACCATTTCTTGCATAATCCACGCAGAAATATTTGTGTATTTATGCTCCAAAGTTTTTTTAATATTAGCTAATACATATGCATATACATGCATGAGCTAACAATTCTGCATTTGGCTGATGTCCTAACCCCCCCGCCACACGCCCGGCTTTCGGGTAATTGCAGAGATATATATCGATTTGTATCGATGTCGATCTATTCGTAAGTTCATAGTTGATTCTGCCTGTACAATTTATGGAATTTGGTTTTTATCCTATGTTCTCTAGTATTCGAGCAATCTTTCTTTTCATCAATAGTTAATTTATGTGAATTGGTCGGTTTTTCTTTTTGGATATTTTTGATTCACGAAGTTGTTATAAGTAGTTTCCTAAAAGATTTGAGACATTCGAACAGAAGATGAGGCCTAGCTTATGGCATGGCATGTCTTCTTTATTTTTTGTGCCGGGTACACTATTCGCAGGAGGAAACCGTTTCCTTAAATCATCACCGAAAATATTAAAAACGTGGGTTTCCAACGCCAAATCCGATTTTCTGGTGGCACCTAAGTTTTTCAGTTGGTCCAATATGATTAGACTTATCCCTTCTAGTGTGTAGGCGTATGAGCTGTGTAATTAATTTTCCAAGTTCCCAAACTAAGCTTAACATTTTAAAATATCTTAAAATTTAACTTTTAAGCTTAAAATTTCACCTTTAATAACTACCGCTTCTAAGTTAATGCTATAAAATGAGTATTGGTCTTGAAGAGAGGGCAAACATAAACTGAAAAAATAATTTGACGTATCGTAATCGGAGATTAGGGGTGGTGATTAAAAAGCTGAAGAAACCTTGTGGATATTCAAAATATTAACTACAGAGCAGCGGTCCACGACCAGTTTTTGTAGTCTGTTAAACTACGCTGGTGATGGGCTAGTTTTTGAATAGGTATTTGTGTATGAGTGCGTTTGAGGGAGAAGTCAGGATATGCATAATCAGGCCTTGTGCAAAATCTGGAATTTATTTAAACGATAAAATTGGACATTTAATTTTTTGCCTAATTACTCTAGCCATAAGTTCATGAATTGTTTGGATTGGTTAAGAACTGCTATGATTAATTGCAGTTTTACCTTTTTTTCTATACCATAAACACAGTAATCAACCCGAAGGTCGGTTTAGTAGGTGATGGTAGAGCTCACCCATGTACCAAGCCCGACGGCGTGTGAATATTCACACATCAGGCCAGTTCCTTTCCCTGTGACGGTTATGGTTTCTCAGGAAGATCTGGTACCCGAAAAATCAACTAGCTTGGGTGGAGCTGCAGGTGCCCAAAGTGCCTTGCCCGGGAATCGAAACCGGGACCCTCCGGTCAGCAGTCCAACGCTCTACCCGCTAGACCACCGCGACCCGCTTTTTGTATACATAATATGGTAAATCAATTCAATCCTGAACTGGCTCACAAAAAATATGCATCTTGCTTCAGAGAAAATGATTTAATGATTATTTTCCTCGGCCATGAATCTTTTAGTTTTTGATCTTTTCTAAGATAAACATAAAGAGATTCGTAATTCCTTGATGCAAGAAACCCATGGAATACTTTTTATCGAAGAATTTTGCTTGACGAGGTCAATTGGAAACAAAACGAGCACAGCGTGCTATTTTCCGCATGTGAGTCTCGTGTATACAGTTGGAATGGAAATTCTTACTCGGCTAAAAATCCGACTGTTGCACGATTCCATTACGAGATACGGGAAAACCCATTTGTTTCCATTGGAGATAAAACGTTGATTAACACGGGAGAAAAACGAAGTATAATGAATATGCAGTCCGTTCAGATAAGGATTCTCCTCTTAAGCTTTTTCCTTTAAATTTGGTACCTGCTCTAAAGTGCGATAAACGGCTTTGTAAATATTAATCCTCCTCGTTCGTTTCGCTAGACTGAGTGTATGCGTGGAGCGTATGAGTTTCTCTAGTCCGTACTTTATGTATAATCATAACATTTACACTAAATAATGGATATCCAAGAAAATGGTCCATCTTATTATGGTGGGAGTCTCTCATGGATGTAAGGAGGTGATATTCATTTTCATCCACTCCTGTTTAATATGTCTGAAAACTTTGGCCGGGTGTAAAATTAACACTTGTTTAAAACTGAGTTAGCCGCTAACATGCATATATGTGTTCACCACTATGCACGTCCTTTCAAGGGAGTTTAAGTGGATGTTTCTTTTCATGTCTTTCCCTAACTCTTTAAGCACCTTCCCTGTCCCTCATCTCTTCCCCTTCCCTCCAGGTGTTTGCTCCCGTTCCACACTCCTTTAGTGATTCGCGGGGTGTTTGTGTAGAAATATATGACAATAAGTTAGTTCGTACTATAATCGAACGTGCGTTAAAACATAAACACCCTTTTAATAAGTGGTATGGAGATAATATAAGTACGTTAATTGTAAATTTCATGATGCGTTGATAATCTGAAATTCCTGAATGGGGAGCAGCGAAAAATGAGTTTGTGATATTTGTCTCAATATTGTATTTGACTAATGCTGGTCACTATTATAAAGCTCTCAGAACTGTACAAATATGGATATAAATACTTCAATACAAGGGTGGTCTGAAAAGTTTCCGACCCAAAACATTTCATAAAATTTCAGAAAAAATATCTTGTATCGGTCGGAAATGTTTTGGGTCGGAAACTTTTAAGACCACCCACGTTTCTCTAGTTGTAGCACCGAAGGGAGCTTTAAGACTGACGATATTAGTATATTTTGTTAGGTATTTATTCAGAAAACTCCAAGTATATGTATGGATAAAATCAACAGTTCTATAGAATTGGAAATTAATGTATATTTTTTAGAGACTAAAATAAACATAAGTCGGTATATCAGTTTAGCTTTTTCGCCGATACTGAGTCTAGTTTGATTTCCAACTTATGCTCACATCCAGTTGCCCTCTCGGTAACCTTTCTTGAATCTTGTACATAAGTGTAATCGTAAAACACTTGTTTTTCCTTGTTTTTCTAGAAAGCCATTGTTTGAGCTCCATTACATGTTGAGTCATAAGTGATATTTTTCATTAAAAAAACCATAATCACAGTATTCAACCCGAAGGTCGGTTTAGTAGGTGATGGTAGAGCTCAGCCATGTACCAAGCCCTATACGGCGTGTGAATATTCAACACATCAGAGTGGGGGAGGGGGGGGGGCAGCTCCTTTCCCTGTGCCGGTTATGGTTTCACAGGATGATTTGGTACCCGAAAAATTACATAGCTTGGTTGGAGCTGCAGGTGCTAAGAGTGCCTTGCCCGGGAATCGACCCCGGGACCCTCCGATCAGTACTCCAACGCTCTACCCCGCTACTCGAGCGGAAAAATAGCGGGTCGACTACCGCGACCCGCTATTTTTCATTAGCTTAAGTTATTCTTTTACGCCATTTCTTTTTACGAATCCATGTTAAATCGATGTTCCTGAGATTTTTGGCGAGAATTAATAATGAAATGGGAATTTCCCAACAATGGTGTTACACCTCACCAAAATTTCATATTCAAAGAATACAAGTTTCGTTCCGTTGAACGGTATGCTCATAATAAAATCAGTCCAGTCTTTCTTTGATCACACATTGTGCTTTGTGATGTAAAGTTGCAATTTTGAGTATTGTATTCAAATTACTATTTGAACTCAATTTCAGTTGCAAGTTATTCACTTTTCGGACAAGTTAAATTGACGTTTCATGAATATTCCTCACTTCTTTGTGCCCTTCCGATAACAGAATGGTTTATGAATAAGAGCATTGAGATTTTAAAAATATATAAAAATAGAAGTGTACATGATTAAAAATGTGACTTTAAAACTAGAGCATGCGGTAAAAATTAATAGGAAAAACATGGCCAAGTGTAGGACGACGTAATTATTTGCATGATCTGTGATAATGGCGCTAAATGGCCTCGGCTATCAGAACATCTAAAACGTAATTACTGCCTCCATTGGAAACATGATGATATACGCTCATGCCACGTTCCGTTGCTGAAGTTGTATGCCTGAGACTGTAAATGTTGTTAATTATTTCACAGTTTATAGATTTCAGTTTTGCGGCTGAATTAAAATTAGGAAGAATATAATTTAAGGAAATGGAAAAGTGAATTTCAATGTGAGAGGCTTTATTCCAATACCGGAACGGTAACTTTTTGAGCTCCATTTCAGCCATGACTATGGAGAGAGCATTTTAGATGCAGTACATCGCCCGTAGTAGAGCATTAAGCAGTGACCTTTTTCGTTAAACTCATTGTAATGCCAACGCCGAGTTCTGTCCACTCTTCCTGCTCTCCCTAATTCCTTTGTGCGCCCAAAATACCCAACTAAGCTAAATGCACGAGCGACTGAAGGAGGCGTGCGGCTTCTGCAATCATAAATAATGAATTGAGAAAAGAGGATGGGAGAATACGAAATGCTCGTGGAGAAATGTGGTAATTTCTTAATCTTTACCGAAAACATCGGCTTTAGAACTTATTTGAATCTTTATCACGAGCTTTTTTACGTATTGTGTCCGAAATATAAAATGGTAATTCCCCACAGCAGGGGTGATAAAAATATGTTGGTCATATGTACACTTGATTGAAACAGATATGCCAAAGTTATATTTATGTGTGCGTATAGAAAAATATTTTTGTATAACACTTTTGTGAAATTCTCACGGACGTGAATAATAATGTAGAAGAAGAGAAGGTCAGAATCGTCCTTGTTGTTTGGAATAGAAAGACGGTTCTGTCCTTCTCTTCCTTGAGGAAGGTGGCGTGGACCACCGAAAATTCGAAATCTAGTGAGTTCCTTTTCTTTTATTGTATATTTCTGTGTTTTTGTCTTTGTCCACTAGTGCTATCGTCATATTATATATATAAATAATCCGATAATCGAAAAGTATGTGATTTGATTTGAATCCTGATACTCAACTCGTTAGAAATTCCACCTTAATTTTGAAAAGTTTACCACAAATTCATAGTGAAGTGGGAAGTGGTACTAAGCTCTTGGAATCCTAGTGACCCTGCTGTATTATACGAATACGTCATTTTGTTGCCCATTGTGTGATAGTTGATATCTTTAGATCGTATGGAATAAAGGAAAAGTGCGCTAATTTGTCGTAACCAAATAATAATATGCTTGTGTCAGTACTCCAAATAAATATAATTCCTCAAGTTCTGGGTCAGTGGCTCTAGATATTTCAACGTAGCTTTGCCACGAAATACTTAAAACTTCATCGTTAACTTTACAATATAGTCAATCAAGAAACCCATAATTTAGGGTGGACATTTTCCACCTGATTGATATATTGGAGGCTTTTGCCGGGCAATTTTCTTAAGCTCAAATAGTTTGAGAGAATTATCGTATTTTTGCATCTTACATAACTTTAATGAATCTATCGATAAAACTGACACGTTACTGCTTAAATGAATTATTTTTAGTGATCCTTAGTTTGCTTTTCCGTTCTTAGGACTCTATGGTAGCTGCATAAAGTAGCGAAATATGTTCTTGTCCGCTAAAAAATTTGGAAACCGGTTGGAAATATTGAAGATTGAGGGAAGGAATATTGGTATAAACAGGAAATACGTACTTGTTTCATGAAGTGAAGATTTAGGGTGTATCCGGGAAGTAAACAAGGGACCCATGTGAACAATGAAAGGGAGTGGTCCCTTTAATGATTTCGGTTAGCCCAGGACACGTAACAACCAAATGGGAGAGAACCCCCTGCGGGAATAGAACACGTCTTCCTGACTGCCGAGGGCAAACACTCATCGGCATCCATTGTACCATATCGCGGCGTCATTTTGTACCACTTGATTCGTACCTTGTCGTTCTAATTATAAACTGTAGTACCGAATTCCGAACGTTCACGACGCCCAACGCTTTCTTTCATTTACCGGAAACATAACTTTCGAAATAACAAATAATGAATCTTGTAATCGTAATTATTAACATAATCAGAAAATTATACCGTTTCACGCGTTATCAGGGTTATTATAGAGCGGTATATTGCTTCCAACGCTTTCATTAACTTGAGACTAACACCTTTCAAAACAACAAACAATTAACCTGGTAATCGTAATTATCAATCTAATCGGAAAATTATTCCGTTTTACGCTCATCCGGATCAATATGTATCGGTTGATAGCTTGCCTTGTAATTGCTCTCAGAATAGCTAACTAATACAAAGTTGATGGTGTTTGTAAGGCATAGATTTAATTTTTTTTCATACCGATCGTTGACCTACTTGATATACGATTGAATTAGTTGACAACAAATCGTTCTACAAACGAAAGGATATTATTTGATTCCACATGAATCATGTGCGCAAATGCATAATGTATTTGATCAATGGATTTCGTATGGGTTTATCTTGATGGATGTCAAATTGTTTTATCTCGAGGTAGAAACTAGACAGTGTAGCGTTTTTGCTGACGAATTTTTGTCCCTGAGATTTAACTAATTGAAACTAGCGGGTTAAAATTCTTCCCGGTTTATGCACTGGAATGGGTTTGTGGAAATTTTTTTCCGAGACGGGGAAGATGTGAATGATAGTGATAGGGAGATAGAGAGAGTGAGAAAGAGTTTGGGGAGGGGCATTGGAATGAATGGTGGAAAGTGAGTCTGTCGGAAGAGGGGCGCAAGGGGAGGCAGAGAGAGAGAGAGGGATGACGGAGATAAGGCCTTACGAAAACCCCTTTGGGCCGAGGGTGAGTTGGGCCGAGGGCGGGAAGGAGGCATTGGTTGGGGGACGGGCGTGTGAGGGAGTGGGGAAGGGAAGACAGGGGAATGAGGAAACGGGGGGTGTAGGAAACAGGGGGAGTGGTGTACGAGAGATTGCTCCACTTTGGGGGCGGGGAGGAGGAATGGGGAAGAGGAATGCGCAGAAGAGATGGGAATTCTGTGCGGTTTTCTGGGGGTCCGCGAGATATGGAAGCAGTAATCTTTCGGTGGCGACTGAGCTTATGATTTAATGGCTCCGAGCTGTACCATGGGATAGAGGGCGAGGCATTATGGAGCAGAGGGAGGGGCCCAAGAGGGTGGCCTGAGAAAAGGGTTGGGAGGAATGGTATTCGTCCGACTGGGGCAGTAGGAGGAAGAGAGAGATTTCTTGTTGCTTCAGGATTACAAATAGGTTTTTCGGGACTCTGAGGGGTAGAGGGTAAAACCTCACTGGGCTGCAGGAATGAATGTTGGAGATAGTTGTAATATTTTCGGTTGGATGTAGCACGTATTATAGGATATTTACTGCATTTCAAGGAAGGCAGGGAAAATGAAGCAGATGACTGAGTTAAAGCTTTCCAAAATCTCAATTGCTATTCATGTGAATTTTTAAAAATATGCATCTGACTGATCCATTTGAGCTTTAATGAATACTTATAACATTACACATGCGCATTGGAAAAATTATCTCTTAAAAGCGTCGTAACTGTGCTTTTACAACATACACATGGAGAGGAAAACTTTCGCTTTTTTACAAGTTCTCTCTACGAAATTACAACAATTTTTTGATCTCGACAAAATCCCCTTCCCTGATTAAAATATGCACAATTACGGTCAACGGTCATGACATGAATTGAAGAAAAAAATTTCTAGCATTCTTCAATTAATTTTTATCCCATTTTTTTCAAATCCGAGGGATGTTTCGTTCTTTCCGTTGCGATGTCTGCTTTAAACGGTCGAGACTTGATTTGGTTGCTGTCGTTTAGGGTCGTACTTGATGGCTGCATTCCGCGATCTACCGGGATCAGTTTCTTGCAATAATTTCGATCTACCCACTAGGGGTCCATCTTTGTGGTGATCGGTCAAAATTCTAGGACAAGGTGCACAAACGTTAAGATCTCTCAATAGTAGTCAGTTTAATTGCCTACAGTGAAGGTGAATAACCGACAAGGGCCAACCGACTGGAATGAGAGGACGAGCGGGCGAAGTACTTTTGTCATCCACATAACGTATCTATATTTACTGCTGCTTGCTCTAACAACCCTCGAAGGTACAAGAAAAACTTCTCCTTTTGATAATGACTTCTGCAGAGGTATACAGTACGTACAGACTTTAGTTTACTTCGTCTCTAATCCCTTCTGTTTTTGCAAGCGCCAGCGGTTGAAAGGGCTTCTAGTTTAGCATGGCCCGCGGAGTGGAGGGAGAGCGTCAGGATAATTAGTAAGGATAAATAAATGGGTGTAGATGTTTCTTTAACTGCAACACATTGCAGTATTACGCTTCATGGCATAAACATCGTATGCGGATTCACGGTATTTAGTTTCAGTTAGCCTTTAATGGTTTTCACAGAGATTAACCCAATCGATATTCTCTAAATTTCTTTTTTAAATAAATAATTCTTGTGCGTGTAAGCGTGGCCTCGCACGTGGGACTGAAAATGGGATCGCATCCGTTAAAAGGTATGCCGCATCATCTCTCCACCCACCGCACGTTTTCTCATCGTTAATGTTACTTCTTTTACGCCCCCAGGATGAGGTTGCATCCACGCCTCCGTTCGAGTTCTCTCACCCTTTCTCTCTTATAACTCCTGTGCCGCGTGCCACGCTTCCATCCCCTCTCCCTGCGCCCCCATTCTTCCCTTTACATCTTTCCCCCGATCGAAGTCTTTTGCTTCCCTTGCATACGCAATCCGTTCCAAACCATTACGTCTGTTCACTATCTTTCGTCTCCCACGCACACCGAAGGGAATATCATATCCAACCCCACGCTACCACCCTCTTCCCCCCTCCGCCGCTCCCTTTTTTTTCGGTCTCCCCTATCCCGACTCCTCTCCTGGTGTCTGCGATAACTCTCCCCTCATCTCTCTTCTTCAGTCTTTAATAATGCTTTCTTAATTCTCAGTAGACGCCTTATCCTACTCTGTATCTTAACTCTTTCCTCTCGCTCTCTTCCACCCCTATTTATTTTCATATCTTTGCGAGTGATTATGCACTCTCACGATGGGACAGCGGGATAAAAGTTTGAGCAAACATTCATTGACGGTTTCAGGATGTATAAATATTTTGATGAATATTTCTCCAAAAGATATCAATGTATAAAAGTTAGGTTGTAACTTTTCTTGTAACATAAATTTAAAATGTAACACTGCAAATAGTTGACTAATTCAAATAATAGCAATCCGGAAGAAATATAAATTAAAGCTAAATGCATAGGTAATTTAGAATACGTATAGTTTATAACTATTTTCTTTTATTCTTAAGTAAAAAATACCTCACAATAATGATACGTCGAGGCAAATGTTTATGGATAAAAATGTTCATTATGAATGAAGATATCTTCACCAATAAAAGATTTATATCAGCAGAGAACGCATCTAGCAACATAAATTATATATTTTTTATAGAACCCAAGACTACTAGGTATACAATCAATGCACGAAAGAATGAAAAAGAAAATACTTTTAATAGTATTTGTTATCAATCTATGTTTTTGTTTATTGGCAAATTGCTATCCTGAATATGATGTATGGAAAATAGTATTCGATTGTATAGAAACTTGTTTTTTTTTAATATGCCTTTAGGGCCCAGTGTCATTTTCTATCATTAGAAATGGCGTCCATACGCTATACATAGGCGTGTAAGTGAACCGCGTTTCTTCGCGATTAAATTCTTACATTCTGATATTGGGAGCAACACCATCGTGGCTCTGTTAGGAAAAAAATATTTTTACATATTTTCTGGGAATAAGAGCCTTTTAAGGCATATATGGTTAATTTTTCTTACGGCAGTTAAACTTCGGGATTATCAAATTTCAGCGGAGTAAATTTAGCCAGCATTATTATATATACCGTTGGCAAAATTCCATTTGGAAGTGATATACCAAATAAGAGTATTATGCACGCTGGATTACCCTCTTATTGTCGCGCTCCAGTCTTTACAATCATGCCATATACCCGTTTTTATTGCCTTAATCATGCAAAATATATTCTCTCCGTAATGAAACGACCTGCGCCTTTTTTCTTCAAAAATGGAGACTGGGAATATTGCTGGAATGAGTCCTTGCTGCATTTTATTACCTTTTACGTAAAGAGAATGGAAATGCCTTTGAGTACGAGTAAATACTGTTTAACACCCCGAAAGGGCATATTTTATTCAAGAGTCAAAGTTGAAATAGAAAATCATTTCAAGACTGGTACATACAAATAATGATTTTATTTCCTCTTTTACGACAAATGTTAGTGGTCGCAATACTATTTTAGGGAAAAGATAAATAACCATACGAATAGGAAGTTATTACTCTCACTAATACGTTCATGATCATAAATATACCAGTGATACCTATTTTTATTGCCAATTTAAGCTCTATTACATACATAATATCCAATAATAAAATTTTCCTTAATAAATAGTTGTAGTGAACGGATCTCTTATGTATTTTACCACTCCTCAAGAGGTGTATAGTCGTGAGTTCCTCCAAATCTCCCTAATTTCTTAATTTCTTTAATAATATTACGGTTAAATGTAATATGTTATGACATTTAATGAGATACATGTATTTTTATCTTTGTTTATGAACGGATCTATAAAGTATTTATAAAGCCATTAAAGTCAGTGAATTATTTTATCTATAAATGATCATGTTATTGTAATCCAAAATGGAAAATGTCCCGACGAACCAAAGTCTTATAAATAAATCGAAGATGTTACTTAAAAATGTATTTCCAGTCGTTCTAAGCATTAGAGTGGGAGGATAAAAACAGATCGACATTGTTTACATTTAACTTATTCACCAAAAGTTGTCTTATTTTTTACAGGCCAATAGAAAAACTTAGGAAATTTAAGAGACGGGGGCATGAGCTACTCACTGTCATTCCCAACGATCTTTACAAATGTGAAAGTAGTGGATTGAAAAAGAAAGTACAGTGTAATGGACCGGCATTTAATTATTAACAAATAATAGATTGAACCGAGTAGAGAGAACTGTGATATAAATTATAAGATATCGTTATTAGCTTTTACCAACATCATTCGTTGAAAATCGCAGATAACTTGGTTGTATCTTTCGTTTTCGCTTCTCAATTAGGATCTTCATTTCCTGGAGTGGCCTTTGATATAGTCTTTCATTATTTATTTCTTTGAACTATTTAGTTTTCCTCTGTAGTTCTTTTCATCAGAATTTCCTTTCACAATTGTCTTCATCATGCTGTTATGTATCAAGATAGAGTAACGAAGTCTTTTAAAACAATTTTGGTGTATCCTCTTTCAGGAGAAATCGCTTTTGTTCTCATCCTTGGCGTCACCCTTTCCTTTACTATCACCTTTAAACTCAAATACGCTTTACCTCAAACCCATCAGAAGACGACTTGTCTCTTGTCATCCAGATCAAACCAACGCCTCTTGTGGCTTTCTACTTTGACGGCCCACCCGAATATTCTCATTCCCCTCTCTGCGCGTTGACTGCGGCCACTTCCGGCCTCTCTCGATTCACTTTCCCACTCCGCATCGTTTCCTCCCCTCGCACCAAAAGGGTTTCGCTCTCTCCTTCCTCCAGATTCCGTTTTATTTATTTTTTTTAAAGCCCCAGAGACATTTGCACTGATACACGAACACACGCAACTGCGATCGCTATCAATCCAATCTTAACTGCTTATGCGGGGGCGCGCATCGCCCTTCCCCACTCTTTTTTGCTCCATCGTCTGGCTTCTCCTAACCGAGGGAAGGGGGAAATGTCGTCCGCATTCCTCACCCTCTCCCCAGAGCAACGCACTATTCCCCCACCCCGCCTCAGTCCAACAATGGCTTCCCGTCCTGCCATATAGAATTGACGCCCCCCCTCCCCAATCTTGTCGGATCTACCACATCTCTCTTTATGCTCCATCTTCTTACATATTCCACCACCACGTCCGAATAATTCTGGCTATATATACCTCTCTCTCATCGTCGCCAAACTCGCACATCTCGCATTTGGAACTCAACATCATCCCCCATCCCCTATCCAGTTCCCTCACTCGTTTCCAGAATTTTGTCGCTCTCCCTGGACCGAGAAAACGCTTCTTCTGGTCATTCGCAACAGCATCCCTCCAGCCAGGCAGCTTTCCTACCTACCTACCTTCCATACCCCTTCGTCCGGCGATCACCTCTCGGCCACCTCTCCCTCGTTCCCTAGGCGTCACTTATCTCCTTATCTATTCAGCCAACCCGTCCTTTCCTTCACACCCCGGCCCTTCTTCACCTCTTTCTGTACCGGATGTCATCCCTCCTTTCGCCACGGTTTCGTACGTGTAGGTGTGTGTGTATATACGTACACGTACATAAATCCACAGACAAACACACACACACAGTATATATATATATATAATAAATAAATATATATATTATATAAAAATATATAATATATATATAATACATACATACATACATACATATATATATATATATATATATATATATGTTAGAGGGATAGGTTGTTATGCGTGTGTCATTTTTTTCCAAACAGTGGAAGCGACGTCACTCTTAGGCTCGATTACACTCATGGTGACACCAAGGCGCAAACTAGAAGTATTATCAAAGGCAATCATCACATTTTGGAGAGAGGATGTGAGGGAGAAGTTGATGGTAAATCATCTAAAAGGTTCAAGAAGAAGGCTTTGGAAGACGGGAGCGGAGCCAGTTGCCAGCAACTATTGGTACTGGGTTTCCTTCTGAGTTACGGGAAATGTTTACTTGCGGAAAATTACACTTTTTATTTAATTTTCTCCCAGAGCTCCATCACTCCCGTCAAAGAAGGGTCTCCATGCCTCCCACTTGTTTAGTTCCGATTTAAAGGCAGTGCATTACATGCGATTTTATTGCCTAAAAAGGAATGGGACTGGTGGACTTAAAATTGAATATAGTGCTTGATTGACTATTTGCTAGTAATTTTAATTTTTCAGAAGTATTTTTTCTAAGCCACTGTACGAGAGAGTTAAAGTGAAACCCAAATGGCGCTAATAATAGGGTGCAGAAGAGTTGCACGCCCTCAGCTCATAAAATGTTTCGTCCAATGCCAGCCATCTACATCTATCTACTTTAAACCGCGCAAGTCGCCGCAAGGGCGTGTGGCGGGGGATGTTAGGGCACCACCCGTAATTAATACAAAAAACCGCGTGCAAAAGCCACAAATTTATACAGTCCTCCAACAAAACATGGTATACATTCATGAAATAACCCTTACACCCACACACATGCAAACACACAAACTATCCACTAACATACACATGAGTCTACAAGTATACCAGATATCTTCGCAATGTTGTGTTCCGTCTGTTGAGAACAACCCATCCACGACTACTATTTGTCTGCGATTTGGCAAGAAATCTCTAATTCAATTTATTAATGTATCATTGATGCCATCACATTTACATTTGCGTAAGAATTTATTGTGTGGGACTTTATCGAAGGCTTTTTGTAATCTAGGAATACTGCATCGACTTGTTATTTCCTCCCGATCTAAGTATATAGTGAATGAAAATACCTGAGTTTCGCAAGATCTGCTCTTCCTTAATCCGTGCTGGCTGTGGCCTATTATTTTCCTACTATCAAGAAATCTCATAATGTTACTGACAATAATGTGTTCTAATATATTAAAAGAGATCAATGTTAATGAAATGGGTCGATAATTGGTTGGTTCATCTCTATCGCCTTTGTAGATGGGCGTGGATACGGGCTAGCTTCCAATCGCGAGGTACTGAACCTTCTCAATTGATTTTAGAAAAACAATTTCTAAAAACGGGACAATGTCTTCAGCTAATTCTTTTAATATTCTAGCAGGTATTTCTTCCGGACCAGGGGCTGTGATTGCTTTGATACTACGAAGCAGATGTTCTATTCCCTTCTTGGTCAGTGTTATATCGCTCATGTGTTCCCCGGGTGGGCGTGGAGCATCGTTTGGTGCGCTTGTGTCTTTGTTGTAGACGCTCTGGAAATATTTGTGTAACATATTTGCCTTTTTCACGCTGTCTGTAACAATTTCCCCGTTTTCCGTCCTGAGAGAATATACAGTTGGACGTTTACCCTGAATTTCCCTAACATAGGAACAAGATTAACTTTGTATTTTCTTCAAGATATTCGCTTAGCATTTTAAATTTAAAGGAGTGTAGTACTATGCGTATGATAGTTTTTTTAACTACGGCATTCCTTCAGTTTCTGTTTGGATGTATTCACATAAACGATGTCGTAACTTTTTAAACTCTTTAAAATTAGACTTTAGTCTTCTTTGCCTTTTCAATGCCGACCTGACTTCCCCGTTGAACCATCTAGGCTCCTTACTGTAGCATTGAAGTTTGAATGGGACGTATGTCTTCATTCACCTACGTAAATATTTAAGAAGTATTTCCGAGTGTTCTCTGTATCGATTGTCAGTATTTTTGTCTTGTATTCAGGCAATTCTGTTTTTAAATATTCTCGTAGTCCGTTAAAATTTGCCTTGAATTGGATCAATATATTTTACGCATTTCTTTATTTTCGCGAACTTAGTTTTTAACTCTACAAAGATAGCCTTATGGTCACTGACTCCGTCCATTATTTCAATGTTTGTTACGATTTCGAGCGTAGAAGTCGCGAAGATATCAAGTATGCTGTGCTTTAATGTTTTGGTGATTTAACAATTTGTTCTGAAGAGTATTTTGCGAATATATCAAGGAGTTCTTGGCATGAATCTCTGTATTTGGCCGATTTTCCTACACAGTACGTGCCCCAGTCAATTGACGGTAGATTTGTATCACCAGCGAATATAATGATACTCTTGCTATGTTTGTTGCTGAGAGTGGGTATTTGGTCGTCGAGCTTGTGTAGGATATCTGCATTAGAATCTGGGGGTCTGTAAAATGTGTCTAGTGAATTGCCTTACAAACAAAACTTGACTTTATATTGGGCAGACGAGTAGATATTTCTAAATTATTTATTAACTTTGTAGGCTGATGAGAGATTGACTTCAAAATGTCACAATCGTTGATATGTTCCTTCAGTTTATGTGTTAACTATATTAACCCGTGCTGAGTCTTGAAAACCTGTAGAATAATTTCAACAATGAATAATGTATAAGACTGTTCGGCAACGGAAATGAAAACCTTTTCCTTTCTGGTACTTAAATTGACTAGTGTGTATCATTTTGAGGCTAGCGATTTTTATGATATAAAAGTTGAAAAAATCATGTAAAAGAGTGAGAATATGTTGAAAAAAAGATAATTATTTCAGTAGAGATTGTTTTGAGTAATTAAAATAACTAATGAGAAAAAAATACGTGACCATTGTATGTAATAATTTCACAGTTGTTTTTGAACTTAAAGAAAAGTTGTGATTGTAGTGGAAAAGGGAACTGAACTAGGTATTGAATTTCAGATCCGACTGTCAGAAGAAGCAGGCTCATTTTTCATTTTTTTTAGGACAATTGATTTATATTTATGAACGTTCTCCCGATATATGCACTGTTGATTTCCCCATCAATGTGTTGTAATTTCAATATTTGAAGAAAATCGAATTGAGTGAAATAATTGAATTTGATGAAGCATTCGTGTTTAATTCCGAAGTTAACGTAAAATGTATGACTTTAGAGCTTGGGAAAACTATTTTACACGGTTATTAATATGTATGTTTCGAAATTACGTTGGACCCTTGAATTTGTAATCACTGATAAATTTCAATTTAAATGATAATTATTAACACCCTAGCAACAGATCCCCAGTGGCACATGCTGACAAGCGCAAGCAAAGGCCCGTATACTTTCCTTACGTCATCCGGTGGAAAAATGTAGCGGGATAGGTTGAATGTATACTTTTTAGATTTCTCGAGAATTATGTTAATGGCACCTGTAAATGTCACCTATGAGATGAGGTAGTTGTGCCGCAATGCATAATTTTCGCGAAATCCAAAAAAAAATTATTAATTCATCAGGATGAGGTTTCACAAAGTTGTGTCTGGAACCGTGGATTTATTTTAGCGAGATAATTGATTTCCACCTCTGATCTTGACACCTTAACAGAGAATAGCAAGAAGCATCGAGGAATGACTATTCAGATCGCCATGCATATTTATTTTGCTTGATTAATCAAATGAGAATTTCCACGAAAGGCAAGCAAGGCAATTCAAGAGCAAGAAAAAAAACATGACAACTGAAACTAAAGGTCACAACAGTTGTAATAGTTTATATAATATCCCATAGTAAATGAGTATTTTTGTGTAAATTTTATGAATATATACCTGCAATGAAACAATATTTATAATCCTTAAAACCTATAGAAAGGTTATTTATTGCCGGCTCTTGGTTATTAATACCCCGACTCTAGTACGATTATGTTAAAACACGATCTTATTCTTTAGTGATTCGTCCCTCTCGTTCTAATCAGGGCATCCAGCGTTGCCTTTTTCTGTCTTCATCTTATCCTATTCATAATCTTCTTCCATGCCTCCCATCTTCGCACTAATTCCTCACGAATTTGCTCCCTTTCCCCAACAGTTCATCATTACACCTCCCACTCGCCTTCCTCCCAAGCGGGGGAGACTGTTGCTCCTGCCCTATTTATCTCTGTGGATTACGGGTCGTTCAAAACCCTCTTTCCCTCCCTCCCCACCATTTTCTCACCCTCACTCCTCTCACCGTTCCCTCGTATTCTTCCCACATTGCGGTCCCGTAAAAAAGCTCGCCCAATAGAACCCCCAAGTGTCGTGGTGCCTTTGATGGGAGCTCGTTTCGGGAGGCGGGCGGCGCGGAGAGTTGGGAGAGGGGGCTCTCGGCTGCTGCGTCTGATGGGTGAAGAGGGTGGGATTTTGGGGGCGAGAGGGACTTCGGTGAAGGGTTAGTGAGCGGGGAGGTTGGGGGAGAGAAATGGCGGAGACTGGAGTTTGGTGGGAGCGGACTGAAGGGGTGTTTGTATGGGAGGGTGGGCGAAGGTTTGCACGCTTGTGTGTCGAATCTGTGGGGAGGGATTTGCCCCTCTCCCCCGCGCATACACCATTCTCCCCGTCTCCCACCCACTCTCGAAACCCCTCCCCGCCCTTCCTCATCCTTCCGTGCTACTGACGCCCCATAGAATCTCAATTTGCCTCTGTACGGAAACTGTCAACAGCTCGATGCCACGAACAGTGTTGATCCTCCAAAATCGAATTAAATGCGTCTCCGTTATTTCTGCCAGTGGTCGTTTTGTGTTTTCCATAGCTGAAAGCACTTTCTTCTTTCTCTTGGAAACTAGTTCATTGTTCAGATTTTAACGAGAAACTACCTCGGACGTATTTCCTATTTTCTTCGCCTCCTCGTCATTAATCTCTCTGCCGGCGTCTCTCTCACACAGAATTCTGGGCTTTGACAACAAATTAAAATTTTCCCAAATGGGAACCGATTCCGTTCGTTGGGCGATTTTCTCGTCATTGCGGGTTGACTTCTGGGTTAAAACGGTGATTAATCGAAGAAATCAGCTTCTATTTATATCAACGAGTTGAAACAGACATATTATTTTATGCATTTGATTTGTCATGGATGAGGTGGTCATTTAAAAATTGCCGAAATTATCAAAGGATGAGTTTTGAAAATCATATCTAACGACCGTATCCAATTTTTGAATATTCGTTCATAGACTATGTGGGTATTTATGATAGTTCTGTAATAATTGAATCAACTTCGGTCAATGGAATACCGTAGCGTAAATAAAAATCTTCCATGTGGGTCTTTAGATTGTTGTTCTGAGAAATAAGCTTTTACAAATAGGTGATGTACCATCAACTCATGCGTACATTTCCTGTACTAATTTTCAAAGTAATAAATGAAAAGGGTTAACCTTTCTAGTCATCGCAGTTAATTCTGTTCATGATGGATTTACCGTTCAACTCTTTTTAAGATGACTTAGGATATTGTGGCTTTATAATTGAGGAATAAGTTATGAGTGGCTATTTATGTGCTAAATAGTATGTTGTATTTATCGAATTCTCTCTAAATACTAAGAAAATGGAGTTACCGTGATATGCGAACATATATGTTACTCACTCTGGGAGAATGACTTGGTTATGATTTTAACATGAATTTAAGTTGAACATAAAAAAAGCTTTGTTTAAGGTTATTGTTTAAAAATATTTGAATTAAGAATAATTAACTAAAAGAGTGACATGAGCTCGTTTTGAATAAACACTACAAAAGTATATGATGGTAGTTACTACGCTTTCGGGAAAATGCTTGCAGCTTTAACTTTCTGTTCTTGATCCGAAAATCCATCTAAATTACGCATAAAATAATTCCCCACACCCTGGCTAACGAAAGAGAAATAAAAATTTAACAAAAAAATCAGAAATATCCTTCATCATCCTTTTTCACACAAATGAATAAAAATTCACTCCATACTTGATAATCCAGTACGATCATTATCCAGCCTCCGCGGCCTTCCCGCCCGACCTCTCAAAAAGTTCAGATTTAGGGTGACCGCTGGTGAGTGCGCCGCTTTCATAGGGCGCGAGTGGGGAGGTAGAATGAGGGGGGGATTTTATGTGGGTGGTGTAGGGCATGGGAGGGCTAACGTCCAGAGGTAAAGTGTCAGGTGAGGTGGTGGTGGGTGTTGCGCGTTGAAGAGAGGAAGGGGCCGAGGAGGGGGAGTGAGTGGGACGGGTGGTAAAGTGGACGGTGTTATGTGGGTGGACGGCAGAAAAGGGCGCCCCAATAAAGTGTCATCGCTTTATCATCTGAATGCCCCGCAGTAATTGGTAACGACCCGCGAGGCATTCGGTCGCGCGCAAAACCGGGTTCAGGTGCGCAGATCTGGATTTATTCCCTTCCACCTTCCCACTCTCACTGTTCCCTCCATTCCCCTACACGTCCTCTACTACCCCATCCTTCCTATCGCCCTTATTCCTTTCTCTCTCTCTCTCTCTCTCTCTCTCTCTCTCTCTACCTCCGCTTCCACCCGCCGACCTTTATCTCGTAACATGGAACCAACCATTGCCGGTTTAATCCCCCTTAAATCCTTCCTATTCTCCCTTAAACCGTAAAATGTGCTCGCTCGATCATTTTATTCGGTTCTACGGACTGCTGGATACCTTTCTCTCAACCCATTCCCGCTTCAGATATGGTGTATAAGCGCAGGAAATGTCTCAGTGTATTACAAATATGCGCTTGTATACCCTTGCAATAACCCTGCCGAATACAATGACGTATGTGTGCAGTCGGTACACCGGGAACTATTTTTGGTTTTGTATTCGCGTTTTTTATCCTAGCTCTTGAATGGCTGGTTGGGTTAACTCTGGTAGCTTTACCGCTTTTGTCAAAAATTTGTGTCCTGCAATTGCATCTGGCTTAATGTCTTATAAATATACCTACGATCAATATACTCGCTTATATAGTATCGTGGAAAAAAATTGGTGTAACCCAATCAAGTTAATCTATATCTTCTTCAACAATTTTGTGTGCAAATATTCTATTGATTATTTTTAATATTATTTACTTTTTATTTAATATTTTAATTGAGTATACCAAGATTTTTTTAGTTTTTCTGAGATATGGAATACGTTTGACTTAACCCTTTGGATGAATTGACATTTTTTTGTGTAATTTTAAACATTCATTCACAAGGCTTTGCCATTCACTTAAAATTATACTCCCTGCTAGTGCTGTACTAGCCGTAAATAGATACTATTATTTTTAATGTTAATGAAAAAAAATTCATTGAATTTAGATAGGAAACGGGAATGCTTAATTATGGTTAAAGCACGCTTCTTACGTGTAAAACTTGTCGTAATGAGTGCGGAAATGACAAATTCATCTACTCCAGCCAACATTTGGATGCTCTGATTCTTTTCACCCGTCTTTTTTGTGATAGACATCACTACGTCGATATTGCGACCATTTTTTAGGAGTAGATGAATTGCAAGTGTGCTAGTTTAAAAAAAAGGACACACTTAAGGATTCTATTCAGGCAGGGAAAGACGTCGAAGATGTGTGCGAGGAACCATTCCGCCAGGGGTTCGTGGCTGTCAACTCAGAAAAGCACAAAAACGGGTTTTGATCCCGGAATGGAGGGGCCGGAGAAAGACTGCGGGGGCGGAGAACGTGGTCACTTCTCTCTCTCTTGCCCTTCTTTCTTTTTTTATCCGACAAGACAACCTCCCGAGAGAGATGAGGGAATGAGGAGGGTAGGGTCATCCCTCCACCCACACTCTCCTTCCTCCTGGACGAGAGGAGAGACGACAGGAGAGGACCCTTATTGAATAGTCGAAAAGGGGAAGAGTGAAGAGGCGACGGTGTTACGAGATTCGGAGTAAAGAGCCGTTTCAGAGGGAGTTTATTGCAGGGTCTCCTGACTGGAAGAGGATTTGGGAGCGAGGTGAGGTGGGAAAGCGGAATTGAGCAAGAACAAGAAGAAGAAGGAGAAGGAGGGGGGATGAGACTTGGACGAAGATTGAGTATTTTTTGTCGGGCGCAACTCGAGGGGGGAGGATTCGGTTCGGTCAGAGGGTGTTTTTGAAGTTAGGGGGTGAGGTAGGAGACGTGTCCGTTTGGGTGTGAGCTCGAGGAAGCGAATATGTGCGGGAGAAAAGGGAGCGAACACACGCACATATGTATATATGTATATATATATATGCGTACACACACACACACACACACATATATATATATATATATATATATATATATATATATATATATGTATTTGTGTGTATAGATGGATGGGGGGAGTACTTTGATTTCCCGGCGGCCGATGCGGGAAAACGTGCCTAGAATGCGTTCGTTGATGGCCACGGCCGAAGTAGGTAGGGCGTGCATGTGAAGAGGCTCTACGGTGGAGTGGCTAAGGTTACCCCTCTTTTTTTGTTTTCCCGTGCTCCCATTCAGTTCTTTTCTCCCCTCCGACTACCTCCTAGGATTTTGTTATAGTGTGAACTTCTTCATTAAACTATTATGAGTAGGTATCTACATCTTCAATTTTCAGCTTTATGAATGCGGAATTCCTTGAGTATAGTATTTTATTTTCAGATACAAGAAAAAAGGTGGCTTTGTCGCGGGAATTCGTGTTAGGAAACCACAACAAGAAGCTATATCTACGCCAAACTCTCCAAGCTCCCGTGGATGAGTATGGTATGGGGAACAATTCAAGCCTTTAATGCGTAATGTTCTACATCTACAACCACACAATACCTCCCCACGCTACAAGGGCGTGTGGCGGGGTGTGTTAGGGCATCAACAGCCTTATATGCAGAACTATTAGTTCATGCATGTTTTTGAATATATGTTAGCTATTAAGCAAAGACTCTCCTGCACATGAATGCCTTTATGTATTTTACAATAAGTGGTGTGTGTCTGACATAATAACTAAGTGTACGTCTTTTAGTTGATATATTCTGATACTTGGGTTCGATTTGGTTAAGATTGCGCATCGAACGAGGTTTAAGCTGGCGCGTCAATCTGTCTGTGATGGTGTCTATCTCTCTTATTTAATCTCGATGGTAGAATACACCGTTGTAATTTGGTACCATAATAATTCCCTCATTGTTGCAAGAAAACTCAGGTCTCCTGTACCTTTCAAAAAACATATGTTCTCAAATAATCTTGGTGAAATGTGATGGGTTGATAAAAGGTATTCAAGACGTCCGTTTTAAAAATATAGTGTATGAATAATGGTAGTATAAAATGGCGTTTGTTCCACTCAATTCTAACCTATAGAAATCCCCAAACCGAAGGGAATGCATTTTGTGAACGCTCGTATATAATCTTTTCAATCGGTGATTAGCTTCGTAATCTGCTGAATTTGGAATTGTATAAGCATGCATGCATAACATGTTTCTGTTATTATTAGTTGGATTGACTTTTCGACAGATTTCACCTGAACTATCAGTATTTCTTCCTATTTCGAGTCTCTATCTTCATTTGGTCATAACTTCTCCCGTATCTTAAATCTGTCATCAGTGCAATTCTCCTCCTTCCTCTTTCTACTTATCCGTCTGTTTTTCCTTCCTTCAATTAACGTTAGCTGGAGATAATCTTTGCAAAACGTATGTCTCAACCAAGATGGCTTCCTCTTCCTTACTATTGTTAATAGTTCTCCCATATCATACAAGACATCTTCATTTTTCACTTAGTCATATGGTATAACTTATTCTAGTTTTCTTCATAGCAGGTTTCAAAACTATCCAAGTATCTTTCTGTCTACCTTATGTATTCCTCCAAGTATTTTTCTGTCTACCTATCTTTCACATCTGTGCAAAACCAAAAGGCATAAAAAAACACTTAGCATACTCTTTAATCAATTCTATTGGAATCCTTTTCGCAGTCAACAATCCTTTCACCTCCCCGTTTACGTTCTTTCTCATTAGCGTTATGCTTCTAATTTCCTCCGTACAGCTCCCGTTCCATGTCAAATAAGTACCCAGGCATTTAAAAAAAACTTTCCCTTTTCTACCACCTTTCCTCCCAAAAGTAAATTAACTATGCCTTCCAATTTTTCAACTTTCATAACTTTTCACTTATCACCTTTAATATTCATTACAATGTTTCCCCACGCGTACAATTCTTTCCGTCATTGATTACAGTTCTTCTGATTCAGTTAGAATCGTTTGTTCGTCTGTTTCCTTAATAGTCGTCAATTTTTTACGGGTCCTACGAAGTCGCTTGATTTTTGTAATTTTTACCCCGACAGTTTTCAGCATTGACAAAATATTTTAAAAAATATAATCCAATGTTTCAATTCTGTTAATATTTTCTAATTCATACCTTTCACCAAGCATTATAAGGATATAGGCTTTACTCTCTCCTGCATTTACATTCCATTAACGTTTAATCCGCGAATACCATATCGGATTCATTTCGAAGCACCTAATTTAAACACAACTATCCAAAATCATTTTTTTTGCACTTGATCTGTTGTTAGTATTCATCCCTCTGATTTCATATCACTTTATTGCTCTTTTTTGTTAGCTTACATTAATTATATCTCTCATTTTTATATGTACTGCAAATCTCAAGTTGTAGACTATCGGATATTTAGGAAGGTCATTTAAATCTAAGCGTAGATACATTTTTAGATAGAGAAAACGAGAGATAATGAGGTAAAAAACGGTCATTTATATAGTCTATAAAATTTCGCTACCTTAACGGACTGATCATGACGACTTTTCATTCGGTCTTTATAAATGAAAAATTTATTGACATTATTTAATGGATATTGAAGCTCCATACTACAAAAAATTATCAAATTCACGTGACTAGTTATACGGTGTATATGCAGGTATGTATAATAGCACCCTACTTGTATGTGGGGTGCTATTACAGCCAGGATAGATGAAAGCTTGTTTTCCAGTGGTACCGTATCTCTTTGCTTCATGTAAAACTACTCTATATTTGGAAAACGCCAGAGGAATTACTGGGTTTCGGCACAGCAGTTACGACTAACAGCGTTACCTAGCTTTCAAAATGCATATCGAACGAAATCCCCATCGCTTTCGGTAAGTTCTCTGTCATTCCCAAAAAGATTTCGTAATGTAATTGGAAATACCATGAGAAAAAGTTTGATCAAACTAAAATGAAAAACATCTTTGGTTTCTTCCATTAAAATACTTCGGGGTTTTTGTTAAATGGATCGACGGGGTTCTGTGTCACTGCACTGGACTCGTTCCGTTGGCAGGAAGGCGGGGCGCATTGTTCAGTAAAATGAAAGGAGGGTGCCCGCCATCGATATAATTCAACAATCTTCCGAAAACGGGGTGGGGTGCGGGATCATGGGCGGAGGGGAGTGTGGTGTGGCGGAGGAGGGGGATGGTATGGGAAAGGGGGTGCAGTTTCCCGTGGGGGCCCCCCGAAAGTCCGTCGCCGCCGGCGGGAAGCGAGGGATGTCGTATCATGCACAAAAGAGGGATGAATGCCCGTCCTGTGTTGGAAGGGGAAAGGGATTGTGGGATGTGTTTCGGGGCAGTTCAGTTAGCGGGAGGAGGAGGAGGGGTATGCGGCCCCGTGGGGATGAGGGACGAGTGGGAGAGTCTTCTCTCGCGATGAATGGTCCGAAGGGGGAGAGGGGGATGATTGGGAGAGAGGCCTGGGAGCGGAAGGAGGGTTGGTGAGCAGGTCGGTGGAGAGGGTTGCGCATTTGTCTGGCGTGGATTGCGTCGGGTTTTGTCACGAGATAAGTCATCGGCGTCGTATTTATTATTCGGAGTTTTTGTTTCCACCCTCTCGGTATCCGTTCGTATCTCAGACTTGGCTTTATTTGCAGATAAGTTCGCGCCTCGCGCTTTCACTAGAAACAATATCGTATTTATTTTTCTTGGCCGAGATAAAAATTGACTGGAGAGAATTCTTGCACATATATCTGTTGTGGTTATATTATTTTCCAATTGGTAATATTACTTTCGAACGTATTTTATCATAATGTTAGTTTATGCATAGTAGGTTGTCAGAATCCTCAATTGCAAATGGGCGACTTCTCTATTATATCTTCTCTTCTCTTAGCTCATCTCCTGCGGTTGGTGCTGTCGCCAGTTTACTCAGGTACTATATGTTATTTGGGTTCTTGCATATAATTAATTTTTTTTACTGGAATGCATCTTTAAATGGTAGAAATTAATTACTCAAGGTGTACCCAAATTATCTATCATTTTGTTTAGACAGCCACCACTGAATTTTTATCGAAGCCTATTAAGAGCACTAGCTAAGGTGTGAATTGAAATCATACCCATTAGAGCGATCGCCGAATTTCTTTTTCATCCAGTGGACGCTAATTCTCAGATATATGGATGGATAAATTATTGTTGTAGAATCTATATCTTAATAATACCCGACAGCAATAGCCGCCGCATTAGTGACAGCTGTATTACTCGTATTTTTCCCTTGTTAATAACGTTCAATGGAGGCAGGAAAAATGGATGAAAGGCGTATTGAGCGGTAGTGGAATGTTGAAGAGGGTAATAGAGGGGAGAGTGTTGGGCAAGCGAGGTAAGGGCAGGAACAGGATAGGGATGCTGGACGGGATGAAGGGAGGAAAGAAGTACACCGAGATGAAGAGGGACCTGATATAGATTAGTTTCCTAGGTGGGAAGTCAGAAAATGTTTATTTGATAGTTGTGTCCATCCAGAAACCTACCTTAAACGGTAGATTACCTAATAAATAAATAACGTTCAATGGAATGCGAGATGGAATTGAAAAAATTTCATATAAGGTTATAGAACGACTTGGATTTTTGTTAATTTTTGAAACTTTTGTAACGTTATCGCGTCATCATCTTATCAGTGCAAGTTCAATGTTATTTCTTTAGCATCTGAGAAATAATTATAAACTGCAATTAAATTTTTATTGTGTTTTGGTCTCTTTTGTCTTAAATTGCAGCGCAGAGCTAAGGGTCGAAAATTCTGAATGTGAATAATGACTCACCGAAAAAATTTGATTTATTTCCGGGCAGATATTTCTGAACCATATAATGGGGAGGAGGGAAGGGAACGGGCGTGAAAAAAGGATTAATTCTAAGCTCGTTCTTTGGGCGCGCGACCTCATAAATTTGAGTTCTAATCTCCTTTTCTTATCTCCTGGTCTCTACGTTGAATATGCACAGTATCCCCCCTGTATATCTTCTTTCCCTACGCCCATTCACTGCACAACTCTGTCCACTGCGCTTTTCAAACCAAACTCCCGCTTTCCTTCATCCTGCCCGCCCCGCTTCTCATGTTTACTCCTGCAGCCATCTCACCCTATCCCTCCACCGTCGCTTACCCCCCGTGCCCATCCACCACACATACTCCAAATGCGACTGCTCTGCGGCACCCTCTCCAAATTTAGGATGTACGTCAATGCCTCGTTCGATTTTTGAGAACCCTCCCACCAGCTCGTTGCCCATTCTTTTATATTACCGGCAAACCCCTCTCCTGCCTGGCACTGTAAGCCGCTTCCCCGGCACCTAAATCTCTGCACCCTAGGTTTTTTTTACCGAAGTCAGTGAGAATTTCTAATTTCGCGGCAAAAACTCATTATGCATGTAGAATTAAATGTTGTATTCTAAATGGTGATTTTAACGTTTTTAGTATTTTAGACAAATCAATTCAAACTTCCACAAGCCTAAACAAATACGAGGTACTCGTAGGTACTCAATCGGTCTTTAGATGGCTTCAAATCAATTTTATGAAAACCGTCAGTCAAACTAGTTTCATCTCCAGTGCTCCCTCTTCTATCATCTGTCCTCTCACTTGGCGTTCCTTTTTTTCATGTCTAAATTGGATTTGGATCGGCGTTAGTTTATCAGAATTTTTAAAGGGACATTTTTAAATGCAGAGATGTTTTATTTCTCTTTTTCTGGAATGTTCAGATTCCTATTTTGAAAATAAAACTTTATTTCTCCAGCTTTATTTGTTACAGGTAAAAATGAATATGAATATGCCAGGTCCTCTAATGAATTGATATGTCCGTTTCAAATTGTGAAAGCACTATTTAATTTTTCTGAATAAAAATTTTTCTGAAAAAGTGTGCTCTACATAATTACATGTTCATCTCAAAAACATTTCTTTTATCTATTAATTTAGTTTCATTTCAGTTGACTAATTTATGGTCACATTTACGAGGAATTCTGTTACTAATTTAAATGTTGAATATCGATTTCGAAAAACAATGCACGATGCGTCGTACATGGTTTATTATGAAAGCAATGCGCATGATTTTATTGTTACACGTCTATCCATGGGAGCGCGGTAAAACCATTCGAGAAATGTGGTGGGGGGTCTGCCCTTCAACGTAGCTGATCAACAGCTTGCTCCGAGCAGTCTGAGCGGAAAGACATCTGCGTGAAGTGTGTTTTTCGACTTTGTAACACGGCGCGTGGAGCGTTCAGACCCGGTCAAGCTCCACCATGACAATACCTCCAGCCACATGTCCTTCATCATTACCAACTTCTTAGCCTGGAGCACCACCACTGTGGTCTCACAGTTCCCTTACAGTCCCGGTTTGGGTCCGTGCGACTTTTTTTGTTTCCCTGACTGAAGAGAGAGAAGTAAAAGGACAGCATTAGGAGACCGTGGAAAACATCCAAAAGCATGTTGCAACGTTCCTGAGAGATATTCCCGTCGAGGAGTTTCAGAGTATCTTCCAGGCGTGGCAGACACGTCTCCGCAAGTGCGTTGATGCAGGGGGAGAGTATTTTGAAGAGTTTTAAGCATTTTTACTAGTACGATCAAAAATCAATTATTCCCAGAAAATGCGCATTACTTTTATAGTGAATCCTATATATGGGAGTCGATGATGTCAAAACTTTTAGGAATCAGTTAATGAACTAAAATGATTTTATAAACGAATATTTATCAAATGTGGATATGATTTAGATCGAACGGATAACATAATAAACAATGATGGAAACTGATGTAAACTTTCACGCAAATTTTTAGCAATCGCCGGCATAACTACATCGTTGAGTTATCGCATTGATTCTATGGTTAATTTGTCGATACGGAATATTATTTTATTTCTTAAGGCAGCAGCTAATTACAGTTACGTTACGAAGTGCTTGAATCGTCACGCGAAGAATCGCTCTAGTGCATGGCATTCTTCGCCAAGTGTGGACCTAAATAGTGAGTCCCTGATTCCTCTTTAATGCCTGAGCTAATGGTCTAATAATAAGGAAGCAACCAACCGATAACAGCAATACTTCTATCACCACGCCTGGTTTCCCTGCATTGAGGTTTTCCTGTCAAACGTGACAGTTCTGTGTCGTTCACGTGAAATCCCCGTGGTTACTTGCTTCTCTGATCAGCACCAGTGTCTTTTAATTCCTTCTCTCCCGATTCCTCTTCCTTCCCACCATTTTGTAATTCAGTCCCACTGCCCACCTACTCTCCACCCCCCCCCCCTTCCCTGTCCTAAACATATCTCTTCCTGCCTGCCGCACTCGAGGACCATTATATGCTTCGCGTGAGCTTGTGTTTGCGAGTTCGGGCTCTGCTCGGAGGCCATCTTCAATTCTTCACAGGACGTGAAGTTGTCTCCGTCTCCACATTAATCGTCTTTTTTTATTCCCCCCCCTCCTACTCCTCCCCCCCCCCAACCGCTTCGCTCCCCATCCCTCTCTCCGCCGTAGTAGACAGGCGCTTCGACATTCACCTCTCTCACCCGTGACGCCGTGATGGAGGTTCCGCCCAACTCCCATTTGGTCCTCCCCCTCGTCCAGAAATGACAATTCAACTCTTCCTCCCTGTTTCTGCGAACGATTGTATGTCCGCTCGTCCGCAGTCGAGGGTTTATCTGATTAATTCGATTCTCCCATTACGGTTGCGTGCGTGCGTGAAAGAGCGTCCCGTACCCAGATCGAGAACGGTGGGGAAATAAAAGAGGATGGGAATGAGGGAGATAGAAAGAGGGAATCTGAATTTCTGGGCGGAGGGTGGGGGGGAGGGGAAGGGGTCAAGGAATGGAGTGCTCCGTGACAGCAGCAGAAGGGGATGGAAGACGGAAACTACCGGACTTCGTTGCCATTATTCTCTCTGATTACATTATAAATTCCATCGCCCTTTCCCCCGTACAAAGCGCAGTGTCCGTTTTACAAAACTGGGCTTAGTGTGGAATCGACTGGACTGGCATGGTCACTGATTGATTATTTGCGAATGTCTGTGTGCACAATGGCTGGTGAACGTGTTCAATGTTTTTGTTTCCTAGTATGTAGGCTAAAAATAGTTTTCGAGACTCAAGTCTGTGAACTTAAATACAGTTTTATATTGCGAATTCAACAATAATATTAACATTTCGGATTGAAACGGCACGGAAGGTGCATTGGATAAATATTCCCTCGAGAGCATTCACGTTATAAATGTTTCTCTTGATCTGACACAGCTCTTGTGTGAGAAATCTTGCTGCTCCGCGTATTAGAACCGCGAAAATATTTTTGCGCATATGCAGTATCATTTATTTTTTAGGGAAATGGGGTAGCGTTTTACACATTATGTAAACGTAAGACACCCCAGCTAGTGTTGATACTTTTACTGTAGTTGACACAGCTATGAATAAAAATATTCACGTACTTATCCCCATTGCCACTTGTCTCTTTCCTTATCTCTTCATATTCCGCGTTGAATATATGGATGTTACATTTATTACTACGAATCTATTGCTTTTCTGAATGAAATCAGCCAGCGACGAAGTTTATATTATTTCCATCCATTATATGCCTTTTGGGAAAACATATGGTACGCATAAAAAGGGAAGCACAATCGCAATTTGATAATAATTTTCGATGGCTCAACCACCTTTTTCAGTGGAAGGAAGGAAAAGATCAAGGAGACGGACGAGGGTGTGGAGGGGTGCGAGAGGGAAGTTGTAGGAGGAGGAGGAGAAGAAAAAAGGTGAGGGGGAAAAAGGTGCATTGAGCGACGTTTGAGTGATGGGTGTCGGTATGCTTAAAAATTCCAAATGCAGGCCTGTTCGACGGCTTTAATTTTGATCGAAGAATCTGTCGGTGAGAGTGAGAATCACGTTGGAAGTTGTTAGGTCAATATTTTTTACCCCAGTGTGAGTATAATGAAAATATAATTTTTTAGACTTCTTCCGTTGATTTAAAAAAAATGGTGTTCAACGATAACATATTTATTCCTAGAGCTTGAAAAGAGTAGACCGTATGCTGCAGTCTAAGTACGTATATAAATAACCCCATTGTGTAGGTGCATAAATAACCGCATTGGAAAATCATCAACTCTTCGACGGGAAATTGATTTGCCACTGTAATTTTCAGGGTTTGAGCCAAGTGTCCCATCCCCAGCCCTAAGAGGCAATTCATCGATATCGAGACGTGTGCTCAACCATTGAGCATACACGGACATCGCGTCACAAATGGTGAAAACAGTGAACGTCCTTGCAACATAGGGTCTCCTGAGGACATTTGAGGATAGCCTTGATGCTTACGCAATGGAATATTGATCAAGAGAAACAGGATGGCGGAGTGTACTTGCGCTGGAAGTAATGAACGATTTTCAGAAAGCGGATGTAGGGTTTTGGTTTTAAGGAGAAAAAAATGGGGTTGAGAGGGGTCGTGGGGGAAATACAGGGGGGCAGGAGACTTGTTGGGGAGGGAGATGGAGAGTGGAATGCGTTCGGACTGAAACCGGGGGGTAATTTGTCTTCTTTAGCGCTGATAGGACGTAAAAAGGGTCTTCTCCCTTCCACACTCCTCTCTTCTTTTCACCATACCCCCCTTTTCGTTCGCAAGGGGCCATGCCGTTTTGTTCTTTGAACGCTCCCTGTAAAGGTCCGCCCTCGACCACCCCACCCTTCTCATGCTATCGCTTTTCTCTCCCTCCTTCTCACCTTAGCTCCACTTCTCCTTTCCTCTTGCTCCCTCGTTATTTCAATCTTTCTCACTCTCTTCTCTTTCCTTTTCATTTACCTATACGTAGTACATATTTCCCGCTCTTCATTTCTTTCTTGCTTCTTTGACAACCCCTCCTTAAAAATCCCTCCTCTGATACCGCATCATTTTGGTATCCCCTCTCCCTATCATTCTGGAACTCGCCCAATCATCACCCATCCGTCTCAGTCGCTAGACCATGATTTTTTAATCCCCAGCGATTCCCTTAAAATGCTATACTCTCACTCTACCCTCATTTAGATTATATCATATACCCTTCCTCGAAGCTCACAATTATGAAAAGTCTGGACTACTCTGCGATTTTACGCATATCGCTCAGCCCGTGGTTATTTTTCCTTTGCATCCCATGGCGAAATTTATAAGAAAGAATTTCATGTTGCTATAGCTGCATGATACGCCGCTAGCTGTTACGAGATAATATGATAAGAAGACAGGTTAGAGAGGCCTTTAGCTATGTCACTAAAGGTTATACTCGTGGCCAGTGTTAAAGCTGTTGCCAAGGGAATTGAAATCCCAGAAGTTAAGTGCCAATGATACGGACGCATTAGGCTCGTGCATGTGGAATAGCCATAACAAATAATCGTCGTCCCTGGCTCCCCGCAAATGATGCATGGAAGATGTGTGCGACGAGTAAATATTCCACAGTAATCCAACGACATTTCTTCACACTAATGTTTTCCGAATACCCTTGCGGTATTATTATGAGAAAATCATTTAAAAAGGTGTTAAAGTGACTCATAACGATTAATTAGTGCTGCAAAGGTTTTCACTAATTAGGTAAAGATAAAGATGAGGTGCCTGTTAAACAAAAAACTATGGTAAAGTGCTATTGATATAATAGTGAACTTAATTATAGCTTGGGCCGTGAATCTCTCTCTATTATAATCTGCATGGATTTTCAAATTTGGTTTTGTAGTCACTAGTATGTGATGCATCTGTGAGGATAAATCATATATGCTGCCTATTATCACTTTGGTACATATTTCCTATCATTCGCGGCATCACCTTGAAATATTGAAAATCTCAACCAACAGAAGTAATCTCAGATACACTCTTATCTCTGTACAAGTCTTAGACTATTCGTCTACAAATATATTCACCAAAAAGCCGTCGCAAGGGCGTTTGGAGGGGGGTGTTAGGGCATCAGTAATTCTACTTTTTCTCCTTTACTTTATCATTCCCATTGCCGGCCCCGGTGGCGGCGGGGTAACGTCCTCGTCTACCCACTGAGAGGTCACGGGTTCGATTCCCGTCTAGGTGGATTTTTATCCATCCAGGGCTTGGCTGTATGTAATTGTCTTCAATGTAATGTATGCAATGTAAGGGTTAGGTGGAAGAAGGGACTATTTAGTCTCAACCTCGCCCAATTAAGTCGATAATAAATAAAAAATAAAATAAATAAATTGCACCCCGCGGTGCACCGAAAGGTAGATTGACGATCGTCAACTATTCAAGCAACAACCGTTATACACATTAAAAATATTGTACTTACTGTGTGTAGTAACCACTCCATTGACTACAATTAAATCGCAAACAAGAAAAGCCATTTTGATGAGTTCCACTGTATATACCTGTTGTTGTTTTCAATTGAGCGGACTCTAATTCTAAGTGTACTTTTTCAGTAAACTTCCCCAAAGTCTTTCCAATACGTTATGTACTAAATCGGAACCTTATATTTTGTATTCCACTTGAGTTTTACTCGATAATAATTTTTGAGGGCCCAATGGCTTTTAGGTTATTTTAATCTCGACATTTTCTATAGAATATATAATTCTCGTTAATTTTAATGAGTTAGTTCTTTGTCTTGTAATTAAAAAACTAAGTCCAATTATAAATATTCATCCTTGGTCAAATTGTTTATCTATGTCGTTAGTTAGCAACCCAAATTACATTGTAAACGTTTTTTATCTGTCGGAACAATAACTTGACAAGGTAAAATATCATGATACCTAGCAGATTCCAGTGAACCTTTTTTTCGTATTTAAAAATTCTTCAGTCCGAATCCCCTTTTTATGAGAAAAAACTGTTTTTAAGCATATCTTCAATCAGCTATTAGATTTTTCATTCCTAGTTTTATTGAAAATGAAATTATAGTGTAAAAACTTTGCAAAATTAAAAAGGGCAAGCCACCTTGTTTGAAACCTGAGAAGTCTATACTTATTGCGGCAATCATTCATCGACCTCAAGGAGCGATGATTAATGAAATATTTGTTCAATTTTTATGATGAAATTTATTGAACTCACATAATCCTTCAATAATATAAAAAGTTCAAAATCCTTGAAAGTTTTGTGTTTAGTTTGCATTTGTGATATTTGAGTTACATTAGGCTCAGGAGTTTATCATGTCCCCTTGAGTAAACCGAAAAATGTCAAAATTCGACCTTTGAAGAGTTTTGAGTCAGTCGGCTGTCCACTTCCATCGTATCATATGTCGCTCCAATTTAGTTCAAAGCCTCGTCTTCATTGTATTTATTCCCTTGAACTTGTCAAAGTGTAATTCAAACGTAACCCAAATTGCACTGATACTAGGCTCAAGACTGAGACCAAGCTCGGCTTAAGTGCCCTGAAATCCGTCACTTGGGTGTGTGGCAGGGTGTGATTGAGCACCAGGCACGCAGTATCAGAAATTGTTTTACTTCATCGTTAATACGAATATATATGTGAAATGATTCAAATAAAGGATAGAATGTTAACAACAGGTACATGCATTGCTGTACCTAAGCGTGAAATACTTGTCTAAGCGTGCGAGACGAGCTGCGATTACCATGGGCAACAAAATAAGGTTACTGACAACACACTGATATACATACTGACAACAACAAATGATGACAACACACCAGGTTACTTAGATTGAAGAAAGAAATTTACTTTTCCCCAGGGGGATTTTTTTTACAGTCATTCTGATCCCTTATATTTCTTGAGAAAAATACCATTTTAAATCTGTCGTTTCTACACTCGATTTCTCTAATTTAATTTACATGATCACGCCTACTGTAGTACGCTGGGGCTAAACTAACATTTTTAACATTATCGTTAAATAGACCTCATTAACAATTTATGTAAGAGATTTTGTCTCTAATTTAACCCATGTTCCGTGAGAGATTACCGATGTATTTACTCCATTAATCATGACTCAGTTTATCATAACGTTTTAAAAATCGCTACACGCGATCTGATTTGGCATTCAATCCAACTTCATTTCGTATTCTACACATCAATGAGGCCTAACTACCGAAAGTAGCATTTCTCTTAATACTTCTTCTTACATTTCCCATAACCATAAACACAGTAATCAACGCGAAGGTCGGTTTAGTAGGTGATGGTAGAGCTCACCCATGTACCAAGCCCGACGGCGTGTGAATATTCACACATCAGGGTAGGGGGGCCAGTTCCTTTCCCTGTGCCGGTTATGGTTTCCCAGGAAGATCTGGTACCCGAAAAATCAACTAGCTTGGGTGCCCAAAGTGCCTAGCCCGGGAATCGAACCTGGGACCCTCTGGTCAGCAGTCCAACGCTCTACCCGCTAGACCACCGCGACCCACATTTCCCATAGGTTCGTCAAATAAATTCTAATTCCGGCTTGTTCATATTCCCCGCACTCAGTTGTGGTTGTGAGTTAGGGTAAAGTTATAATCCAGTCTACACTTTCAATTTGGGTATCTTTTATGTAGCAGGCGTTAGGGAGGGAACTACTCCTAATCCAAAAATTCATCGCTAAATACTTTTTTATGTTTAATTACACTTATAAATTGTCGCCTTAACTCTTTATTTTATTAAGACCATCTGCTAATGCTACTTTATCCTTAGGACTACGAATTATCTCTGTAAACCATTGTTTCGACCTCAAATAAGCATATTGTACTACTAAGTACGGAGTTAATGTCGCCAACGTAAAGGACAAATAGAAGAGGCTCGATAGCAATTCTCTGCGGAACAGCTGAATTATCTTCTGATGCATTAGAACCAACACCATCTATGACTACCCATAGTACGCGACCATTTAAAAAGTCTTCAATTCAGCCCATGGTGTTTTTATCTATGCAATAGGCTTCTAGCTTTATGAATACTTTACTGTAAGGTAATTTATGGAAGGCATATTTTATGCCTAAATAACCTGTATCTACCGGAACATAATTTTGTCCTGATCCCAAAATATCATGAAAAAAGCGTAAGTTTCATGTTGCAACACTTCGTAAACTGTTGATTTTTCACCAATAACTCCTGACTATAGAGATATCTTATTATAGAAGTAAAAATTATATCAGGTCAAGGCGAATGATTTTTACTCTTTGAAATTGTTGTATTATAAAAATTATATGTTTAACGCCCTTGGATGATATGGATATGAGGGGAATATGTATGTGATGATTCGGTTGCTCCCTGTAGTCGATTTCAAGCATACAGGGTTCGTCCGGAAAATAAGTGTACTGAGCTCAGGAAAAAAAATGTATTACACTTCTACACATCTTAAGCTAATATTCCTCAAAATAGGACCCTTGTGAGTCGATACACTTGTTCCAGCGGCGTTCCCATTCCTGGAACGCTCCCGCGAAGGCATCATCGGGAACCTCTCGAAGACACGTCGTCACGGCCTCTTTGACGGCGTCCAAAGTCTCGTATCGCGTTCCTTTCAAACTCCTCTTTATCTTCGGGAACTGAAAGAAGTCCGGTGGTGCCAAGTCCGGGCTGTAGGGCGGGTGCGGCAGCGTTTCCACGCCGTGCTTGGCCAAGAAGTCCGACACGACAAGCGCGGTGTGAGACGGCGCATTGTCGTGAAGCAGCCGCCAGATGTTTTTGATCGCTGGCCGGACGCGGGCGACTCGTTTTCGAAGCCTGTCGAGCACTTGGACGTAAAATGCAGCATTTACAGTTTGTCGCTCAGGTACAAATTCGTAGTGGACGACTCCCCTTTTGTCAAAAAAGACAATGAGCTTATTACACTTATTTTCCGGACGAACCCTGTAGGTGTCCCATTAGTACTCAATTGTGAATGACCAATGACTGTAAAATAACCCAAAAAATAGCAAAAACTGACCTATTAGCGACCTACATATGGTCATGTAGATATCGCACTATTCCTTAAATGCCAACTATTGACTGTGATCAGGATGATTTTTCTGGAAATATTTTAAAGTGCATACTACATTATCGGCTCATTAAAAACTCAAATACGAGGGTTTACGTACCCTACTAAAGAAAAATGCAAAGAATGTGCCTACAAGAACTTTAATTCCAAATGCATTACCTAGAATTTGAGAAATTTTGTCATCATTAGGTCGAAGAACCACATGATAAAATTTGTCGAAACTGACTCGAATGTATTGATTGTGAAATTGAATCTCTCTGTTGAAGTTACTTATCGCATTATTCTCCGTTAAGGATGAATTCCACAAAGTAGGACCGATAATATTTTATTTAGCAGGGTGTACAATGTTTGTTATTAAAAATAAGACTTAAACAAAGTTCTTTTAACCTACCCTAGTATAACTTATTTTCTGGATTTTGGTATATTAGGAAAGAAGACATGAAGCAAGTTCCTCGTTAAAACCTCCCTCTTTACCATGATGGAGCACACTATTAAATGGAACTGAAACTGACAAAGGGCCTCTTAAGTCATGTGAAGTCATTTCTGCATGACAAGGGTGTGTGTCCTGACGATTAAGCGAATGGATTTGCTAAGACCAAATCTCCAGCTTTCGAAGAAATGCAGGATAGTGAAACACTATGTTGCCGTTACCTTACACGCAATCCTCGATATAAATTTTTATTTGGTCCTCAAATTAAGATTTTTATAATTTTATGTATTAAGATTTCTTTATCAATTAAGTCGCGACTGTATTCATCCTCCTTGGTGCCTATTTTGCTCATCTCTTCCACTATTCAATTTCTGTTAGCTTGCTTTTCCTTTCTCGAAAATATTTTTTCTTCCCTTTCCTATATTCCTCGCCCCATTCCCCCGCCGTCACCGTGGACCAACTCAGTCAACGACTTCCCCATGTCCCTTGAAGGCACACCAGCTGGACTCAGCAGTTTAAATGATTTAAAGAATCCCCAAGGCGGAGTTGAAGGAATTAAAACTTGCCTGCGTCAGCGTCCGATTTTCGATTCTCGTAGCTTTCTCTCTCGCTGGCGAAGGGTTCTTGGGTGAGAGGGGGTGAGATTGGTTAGCGTGAGAGAGAGAAAGAAAGTCTTATAAGACGGTTGGGGTGGAGTGAGGACATCGGTGAAGAGAGCCGGCGTTGGCAAGTTGGGAAGGGAAGCGGTCTTGGATAGGAGCGGTTGAGAGCTGATAAAGAACGGGATTTAGGTGGAAAAAGTTTTATGATTTTTTTTCTGATTCCTTTGCAGAGGAAAGCTAAAGGAAATTTTTATCCCTCTAACCCCGTCTTTCTCCAAAGGAAAATTAAGTACAACTAGGATTTTTATTTTCAGATAAGAAATTGAGAAGAAAACAGCGCTGACTTATTTTTCGTAGTTCGACAATGTTATAGATTATTTCACCCATAGGAGAGAAGTCCGCTGTATTGTCAAGTCAACAAACTAAGCTTTAGTCTTCATTTATGTGGTTTAACTGAAATGAGTCAGATAAATAGTATCCATTTATATCTATATACAAATCTGGAACTTCGCATATGTCCCTGACTAGCCGGCAGCCAGTTTTAGTTTTAACATTATATTCCCTCTGCCTGTTAATTTGGAGATTGTGATTAACGAAAAGGTTTGTTTCATCGTTTTGTGCATGCTTCGTTCAGCTTAAAAAAAAATAGGACTTCGTTTCTCTATGCTCTCAAGTCGACTTACAAGTTCTCTGCACCCTTAAACGTAATGTGAAACTTTCAAATTCGCATTATTTGCAATGTCAGCATGTAGCAACTTGTATGCCGTTTATTAGCGTCAGCAGACTCCGTATGTTAAAGTTACTAGGACTTGGAAATTTACAGTTGAGCTGTAGCTTGGAAACTTGACTTAGAAAGTGTAGTTAGTTTGTTGTCGGAATTTACTATACTTTGTATTTAGGTTTTGCTGGGTTAAACAGATTTTTTTTTTGTGTTTAGGGAAATCATTTTATTTTAATTATTAGGTCTGTTTACATGTGTTTCCTTATCGAGTAATTAAAGTTCAAATCTTCTTCACCTTTATACTCGTAATCGGATCATGTACATCTTGGGACTAGTAAGATATGATGAATTTTCCAATCTTCCTACTTCAATTCAACATTTTTAGGAATCGGATAGTTAATCAAAATGCAGGTACCATAGTTTTAGTTACTTTTTGGCTGTTAATTCTTTCTTGAATTTTTTCAACCTTAAATTACTTTTTGATTTGCTATGGCTCCACCCTTATTCTCTTCCCCCTTTTTCTGAAATTCGTCATATTTCTGTCCAAAGTTTTGCACTAATTTTTTAAGAAAGGAGGCTCTTAAGTCATGCCTTTAAAAGCTAAGGAAGAAAGTTATACTTTTTCTCCTTGGCTTTTTAGTTTGGTAAAGGTCCTCAAAGCTCTCAATTAGTACCTCTAAATTGGAAGAGTGGGGGAATTTTCGTTAGTGCACTTCAAAAGAGGATTTATTCTGCGAAAGATTGCATGGTAACCTAACTGTTAATTAAGAAATGCATTATTCTCTTGCTCAAAAATGGATCTTTGGAAATGAATTTTTTCCAGAAAAGCGTTAAAGTGGAGTATAGTTTTTTTTTTAATTAAAGACAGCTTAGTTTTTAAAAGAAATTTTTAAGCTAAAAAATGTCGAATATAAAAATAAATTACATATGTACTAAAACCGTGTGTCGATCGATTTATCATGTATGTTGTAGCATTTCGTGAGTTATTTTAATCATAAAAAATATCCTAATTGGCAGCATGAATCATGGAAGCATCGCATATTTTTAACTGTGAAACATCTGATCTATAGTATAAAGCTTGAATGATCAGTTAGGACAGGGATTTCATGTACCCGCTCATGGACCAGAGATTTGAAAAAGGCATGGCAGAGGGAGGCTGGGGGGGCAGAGCGGTACTAAGTCGACTGAATATCGAAGGCGGTAATAGTAGGGAGAATTCTGTGAAAGCGAGGTGGAGGGAAACAAAGAATAGGCATTTTTGATGGAATCAAGGGATGTTTTAAGGATTCAGAGTTTTGGAAAGACTTATTTCTTGTATAGAATAGGATTTAAGAATATTTTGTGTCATTTTAGCCAGGTCTTACGAATACAGCGGCGTGTAAGATCAGGGTCTATAAAAAACCAACCCTAAGCCGCTAGACTACTAGACCGTGCTAATTTTAGCAGTGGTAACGTACCACTCTAGGTTCCTTTTTTGAGAGCTCGTACGTGTTTCGTTTGAACTGAAAGTGTTTGTAAAGAAATGAAAAGATCATAATGAATATCAAGTAAGGGAAATCATTGAAAGATGCTTTTCCTTGAAAAGTATTTCCTCTTGATTCATGTAAATAATCATTTTCATAAGGAAGAAATATTAAAAATATTGTTTAGCTGCATCTGAATTTTTGTTCTACGAGTAAATTCGATAATTCCGAAATTTAACTAAAATGTAGATGGTGTACATTTGGAAACAATCGTGAAGTGTTTCCGTAATTGAAATGACAAAACTTGGCGTGTGAAGTAGAATGTTTTGGCATGCGCTCATTTCAGCTTGAAATATCTAGTGATGGACGAACATGTATACATGCTTCGTCCCAAAGAGGCATTAGAAAAAAGTCAATGAAGAATGGAAAATTTGACAATACGAGAGCCACGTTTTCGAGAATGATAAATGATTTTCAGTGTAGATTTTTCTAATTAACCATCGAATATTTAATTTGTTACGTATATTTTTCATCTAAGTTTTTTGTAAACTAAACCGTATCACGTATTCATTTTGTTTGAAGCAGAAATAAGAGTGATGTACTCTATGTTATTCACTCAATTATGGTGCGGCAACATATGTTTCCGAGAAAATAAAAGTCGAATGGATCAGGTAGGATAGAAATTCTATTTTCATTTACCTGAAGCAGGAAACACACGAGATAAGTCACAATTCGTATGATTTGAGACTAAATCTTGTTTCCATATTATTTTTTGTGAAAGAGGAGGGGCTGCCAAAAAAGCAGGAGAAAAGGATGAAGGGAAGGTGGTGATAAAGAGCCAGGGGATAACCTGGTGGTTCCGTTGAAGGGGAAGGGATTTGGGAAATTCAGTAAATAATTATAGGATTATACCTTCGAAAGTTCGTTAAACAATTTTAAAGGCATTATTCTCATTGGGTTGGCTATTTTTGGAACCTTCCCTAATAAGAAAAACTGTGGATGAACCATTAGATCAGCAATTTAAAAAAAAAATGTTTAATCCTTAAGTTGATGAATATACTATATTACTTAAATTTATTTGTTTGACTGCAATTTTGCTGTGAAAGTTATAGTGTTATAATTAAATGATTTTTCCTGGGTGAAATATTTCTGTTTTTTAAGTTTCAGGTTAATTTGTGTCACAATTACAATACCAGTTTGGATGCCTCTTCAATCTCTTAATCGAAGAAAAACTTATCCACTCATCACTTTGCGACTTTGTGAGCCATATTCAGATTTCATTTAGATCCAGCGTAACATTCCTTCGTACTATACCACATCAATTAGAGATAGAGCAATAGAGCTCAAGCTTGGACCACTTTTTGGGCTTGTTACGTGCCTTCTTCTTTTTACCTCCCGGAATTGACTAAATATCGTGCATTTCGTTGTCTTTATTGCTAAAGCACTCAAATGTTTTTAACTTCTTGAAAAAATATATGCGTGTGAAAATATATACCAAACACTAGAATAATGCCCGAGGTCCATTCTAAAAGGGCATTGCAGAATGCCAAGGAGGAGTAAGGTGAAAATGAAGATCCCACTGAACTACTGATTGTGAAACAGCGCACAGTAGAAATGACAAGACCTAAGTTCTTACTTAGAGTTAACCGCATAAAGCTTTAGTATTTGGTATGGATGAAAAATAAAAGGCACAATGAAGTGAAATCACCGAAGACTATTTTAAGTAGCCATCATGTATCGCAAACGGTTTTTGCTACTTACGTAATAAAATATTTCGTAAGTTGAGTGGAAGACTGACAATTATTTTCGGACGTTTTAATTTTATTGCCAAAGCAAAAAGCTTTGCATTAATGGCTTGCAAATTTATGTCTCCCAAAAATACAATAAATCAATAGTCTAACTTTTTCACAAATTCATAAGTCATTCATTACGGGAGCGAGGCTTGGATGAAAGGTTCTTTTTTCCCGTCGAAATGAAATAATTGCTTTTCTGTTTTCTTCTTTTTTTCTTCAGTCGTCCCCTCCTAATTGCAGAAAGCCCCGTTTTGATTTATCGCCTCTTTCAAGAGAGCCAGAAATAACTTTCACCTAACTTTTGAATCCCCCCCCCCCCCCACCACTCTTGTCCTCTTCGTACTTCCATTTAGTTCTGCATCTGTCGGATTAATACTCATTCCATATTCTGCCCATAACCTTAATCCCTTTCACAAGTTCACTCGTCCAGGCCGCTGGAAAACGGTAGTGCACGCCCACTCTGTCGCCTATCCTACTCGTACTAATATATTCGTCGAAGAGGAGGGCCGCCGGTGTATTCATCCGCTGTATGAGGATCCTCTTCCGTCTTCGCCGCTAAACCCACCGAGCATGAACATTGCTTGGAATGGAAATGTCCAATGGTCTTGATTTCTTAGCAAATCCGGGGAAACTTTTGTGCCATTGGATAAATACCTGCTCTCAAGAGGCATTGAATGGATCTCCCTCTTATTCATCTTAAAGTCAACTCCATACACATTCTCCTCTGGAAAACCTCCGTGTAAACCCTCTTGTAGGATTCTGCCCACTCTTCTTTGCCGAAAAAGGTCTGCCAAATTTTCTTCGATTCATACCTTGCTCTATTCATCGCCTTGCTCTCCGAGTCATTTTACAAATACTTTCTTTCATTTCTCTGCTCCGTGGCCTCACTCCCATGGCTCTCCCTCTCGTCCATCCCTCAAGCATTATGTGCGTTTCTCTCTTCCGTAAAATTAACGGACTCCTTATATAGCACGGCAGCATCTCTCGTCCCCTTTTGAGATTTACCCCCCCACCTTCTTCTCCGTCCCCCCTTCGTTTTCTTTACTCTCCGGACTACCCAAACCTTTACGAACCCCCGTTGTTCTGCGTGAAACGTGTTTGGAATGCAGATCTTAGATCGGATGGGGGGGATGAGAAGATCCTTGTTGGAGGGTAGTGACGGAGGGGAAGCTGAGCACCTGATCGCAAGGGGAGAAGGATTTAAGGGGGTTTCTCTGCCCGAGATTGTAGAATGACTGAGGAGGGAAGGTTGATAGGGTGTTAGGGATGGAAAGGTAAGGAAAGCCCATGAAATAGGATCGACAATGAGGTATGACGATAGGTAGATTGAATGAGAAATGATCCCATTAAAAAGAGTTCTGCGATTGTGGAGAAATAGGGAAGATAGTTGGCAAGCGAAATCGTTAGAAATTGGGAAAGAAAACGGATTAGCTGTGGAAAGAGGCAGGAAAAGAGCTTGAAATAGAGACGGTAAATTCGGCTAAGGTGAGGGAGTGTTGGGAAAGGCTAGGGGTGAAACGATGACAATCGCGGGATGGTAAGGGAGGAGGGAATATTCTGGGCCAATTTTTCGGAGAGAGATGGTGTTTTGGAATGACATGTGTGAAGTAAAGTGACAAGACTGTCCAAAATGACTGTGAAAGTGTTACTCTTCCGAGGTGATGGGAATGATCTTTGTCATTCGTTGGAAATTTTCTAAAACCACTCCGGGTTGTTTATCACGCCCAAATGACTCGCATCTCTCATACATCTCTAGGTGTGTACATTGTATACGAGGTGCGTACACACACCTAGGCCATATGCATGTGTGTTGGTACATAAGCCTCTTAAGCAAAGATTAAGGACTACTGTGATGCTTGTTCAAAAACGTTTTTCCAAAGTCTTAAAACAACTCCATCATAGTTTTGAAACGTATGCGACCATTCTTGTACCCCAGAATACATTTTATAAGTTAAACTTAACAGGATACATCACAGAATAATTTTCTGTCTTGAAACTACATCTGTGCATAGAATTATGCTCGAGTGTATTCATCAGCTTAAAGCAGCTATGTACGTGTTTCAATTGTGTTCATCAGTTTAAGTAGTTATGTTAAATATTAATTTAGGAACAAAACAATGATCGAAATCTAAAACATTCTCTTGTAAAAATATTGTTTCATATTCCGAATATGCTAATATCTTTTAATATATTTTGCGAAATATTAATTTCTGTATATATTTTGACTTATCGGGAACATTCTACGTATTTGTAATTTTTATGCAGCCTTTGTAATTTACCTTTAAATCCGAACCCGGAATTCAGATATAAACGACGTTATAAGCACTAAGATTAATCTTAAATCCAGCAGAAATGGTAATCGTGGTTCAAATTAAAACTGGCTCGAGCTGAAAACGTAAAAACAAGGAAAATCAGCAAAAAAACACGATTAGGTGTATTTTTTACAAATTGTTTTACGATAAAATATTTTTTTTTAGGATCATGAGTTAAATTTTGGAAATATTTTATATTTACATGTAAAGAAATTATTCTAATGCAAAAAATTGATTTTACCTGAAAGAATAATTCCAATGGGATGAGAATTAATTTTTTCGTATTAATTCTGTTTCTTTGGAGACTGTGAAATTGAGGTGTGCGTTACTTCGTTTTGGAAACATTTGAGCAGTATAGTTTTATCGTAATAACTGGATATTTAGAATCAACATGACTATGTTACTATAATTTTAAGCATTACTTATAATTCGGATTTCTGTTAACAGTTTGTTCCAAATTTATTCTCACAAGATTCCATGTTAACGGCCCTGTATTAGACATCTTTCCGAAGGTAGGGTCAATAAGTGAAATATCATCTAGCATGATACCAAGCAATTTTGGACTGAAAATATTAAATTTTTTAAACAATAAACCTATTGGTAAGCCTTCATAAGCTTAATGTTAACGTCTTTCTTTAGCTTACGAGCTCGTATTATTTCATTTAATCTAATTTCCTATAATGTAATCAGGTCTAACTGAATTCGTTCGTTCGAATAATGTGTAGGATTCCTCAATGTAGCAGTTACCGTTTTATCATTGAATAGGTTAAAGGGCTGAGCTGTATTGTTTGACGTAACATTTTAGTCTATGTTAAATATAGAGAGAATATTTTTGGGATTATTATGAAAGCCAATGCTTTGTCCATTGCCCTACCAAAGAACACAGATTTCAGTTATATAATAGTTTCATGACAACATGTGAATCAAGTGAAGAACTCATGTGAAGAAATCAAGTTAAGAGATAGCTTATTTAAGATGTCATTAATCCCACGAAAAATAAGGGATCAGAATAAGTGCAAATGACTGCGCTAGAGAAAGGAGAAATTATTTTTCTTTTTCCATTCTAAGTAGCCTGGTATTTTTTCTTTATTTCATCTGGCATAGTTAATAGTCTTTTGTGTTTCTAACGGCTCAACTCGTTTACGCAGAGAGGTATTTCACACGCACTCGTAAATGTAGCCTTAGTTGTAGCGCATAAACCTGTGGTCAAAATTATATCTCCATTATTTGAATTATTTAGCACAGTTATTCGTAATAAATATCCGTATCAGGAAAACATTTTCCATATCGCATGCTAGGTGCTGAATCATACCCTACCGCACACAATAGCGGTGGATGAAAGGCTAACATGTAGGTGTCACATAAGTATTTTATGGGATAGGATTTGAAAAACGACACCTTACACATGCTTTAGAAGTGATAACAAATTGATCCAAAGTTTCTCCTCAAATACAAATTTGTTTTGTATCTGGACCTTCATTGTGGGGCCATCCAACACCTACAGAAAAAATATTACGTAGTAGAATCGTGACGTAGAATGTAGGGGTGGCGTGATGAGATATCCTGAGGGAGAATTAGGGGGTGGGAGTGTGGGACGAAGCAGGGGTTTCAGGGTTCTGGGGGCAGGGTAGCGGGTGGGGATATTTGGGATGGGGCGGGCGGCAGGTTTTTGCGACTTCTTGTCCGGGTTCCCATGGAAACTCTCGAAAACTGCGCCAGCAACGCGGCTCGTTTCCTTGGAACGTGGCCCAGAAAGCTTGATGAGGGTGGGATGAAAAGAGGTGGCGGATGAGAAAGAGAAGGAGAGAGTTACGGAAAGAGAATAGTAGGAGGCGAGGGATAGGGAGGAGGAGGAGGAAGGAAGGAGCGTTAAAGAGGGTTGGCAACGTGGAATGGGGGTTGAAGGTTGGAGGGAGGAACTCAAGGATTAGGACCGTCTTACAGAAAGGATCCCCCTGGGCTCGGCAGGGGAGGGTAGGTGATAGTGCCAAGAGGGGTTGTGGGGGAAGAGGGGAGGGGGGAGCGGTAAGGTGATGGCTGCTGAGAGTGGGAGGGAGTAAGAAAGAAGGTTTTGGGAGGAGTACCCTGTGGGATGGGGGCATTGGCATGGCGGGAGGAGGTTTGAGATTGAGAGGGTTGGGGAGTGAGGGTCTTAAGCGCCCCCGCGTTTTAGGGAGCTGTGATTGCAAGACACGCAAGTCCGTTAAGTTGGGAAGAAGGAGAGGGAGGGAAAGAGAGAGCAAGGACGTGGGAGGTGACGCTGTTGTCTCTCCAGAAGTGTCGAAGGGCAAATTTTAAGACTATCTCGGATGGAACGGTTCTTGTTTATGCCTTTGGATTTCTCCGTCTTGGCATTGCCCGAAGCAAATTACTCTTTCAACACTTTTTTTTTTGCATTTGGGAATTGACTGGAGTTAGATTATTGGTAGCGTTTACTCTTTGAACGACATTGACCAAAGTTTTTTCTTGAAAAAAAGTCGTAGCTTAGAGATTAGTTAAAAATGCTCAAGTATTTGGAGCTGCATTTTTCTAAGTACCTCCACTTTTTCCTCAGTAGGAAAGTATAGCCATGATGCAGTAAATTTGCGACGCAACAGAAATTAAGCGCAGTGTTTCGCTTCAGATGTACCTGCTGTGGGACTAAGTTACAGCAAAAACATCAATCAAAGTGTGAACTTGTATACGAATATTCGCTGTGTGATTGAAATATTTTCTGATTGCAAGACGAAATTGAGGTATATCAGATGTACCCCTTCATACCATACCATTCTAGCATAAACATATACACCATTTTTTGTGGTAAAATCTGATACTTCAGAAAAGACATGTTTTCGCAGGGGTTCATACGGTTGACAGCACTGACATACGGAAATACTTTGGCCCTAAATTTGAATATGGGCCTATGAACATAATTTATTGTATGAAAAATAGCCATGCATAAAAAGTACTAATTACCGTGGAATCAATGCTTTACTTAAGCAAGAAACAACCATAACGGCTATTTTGTAGCTCCTTTGTGATCGTCTTTGCCATATTTAAGTGCATTAGAGAACCTAGACTATGGCAACAAAACTACTATCTTTTTACTAAAAATTAGCAATTGAAACGACGTCTTAAATACAGAAAGGTGCGGTTGTGTGTGTGTATATATATATATACACACACACATATGTATATATATATATATATATATATGTGTGTGTATATGGGTCGCGGTGGTCTAGTGGGTAGAGCTTTGAACTATTGACCGGAGGGTCCCGGGTTCGATTCCCGGGCGAGGCACTCTGGGCACCTGCAGCTCCACCCAAGCTAGTTGATTTTTCGGGTACCAGGTCTTCCTGGGAAACCATAACCGGCACAGGGAAAGGAACTGGCCCCCCTACCCTGATGTGTGATTATTCACACGCCGTCGGGCTTGGTACATGGGTGACCTCTACCATCACCTACTAAAACACAGAAACCAAAACACTAGAATGACTATTAGTGAATTTACATTATTGTACACGTTCGTGGGTTTTCCAAGAAAGTGACTACATATATATATATATATATATATATATATATATATATATATATATATATATATATATATATATATATATATATATATATAAACGTTAATTACGTTAAGATTTATATATACTACTCTCTCCAATAAATACGCGAACTGAGGTCATAAAAACTTTATTTTGCAAAATTTAGTCTACATCGATTTTGTCCCCTTCAAAGTACTCTCCATTCGTTGTTATGCACTTATTCTATCTTCTTTTCCACTGTTTAAAGCACCCTTGGAAGCCCTCGGCAATTAGGATTTTTAGTTGTCTCGTCGTTTCTGGCTTTATCGTGTCCGCATCTTCCCAGTGATATCCTCTCATCATATTTTTGCATTTTGGGAATAGAAAAAAGTCGCAGGGGGCGAGATCTGGCGAATAAGGACGATGATCAAGGATGGCGATTGAATTTTTTGCCATAAAATGGCGAATAATCAGTGAAGCTTTGGCACGATTTTTTAAAATTTGTTTAAAAACCCAAATGTTCTGTTAAAATAGAGTTCACTGCCGATTTTCCTAAATTCAGTTCATCAGCTATCATGCGGAGAGTTTTTCGACGATCGGTAAGGACAGGTCGTCCTGGCCTTGCATCAACCGTGGAGTCTTGTCGGCCATCTTTAAAATGTTTATTCCATTTGAAAACGGGTGTTTTATTTAGAGTATTATTACTGTAAACAGCTGTCAACATTTCAATAATTTCATGATAACTTTTACCGCACTGCACCAAAAAACATTTTCTTGTTTTTTGTTCCGTGATTTAGTCAATTTCCATTTTCGACAAACAGTAAAAACAGGTACAACAGAAACGAGCGTATCTGCCACCATGCTCACAGCTCAACGATCCGCCAAGGACAGACGGCGCATTGGGTCTCAGGCAACTAGCGCCACTAGTAGGACTATATTCCGCAATGGTCGCCAGATTGCATCAGTTCGCGTATTTTTTGGCAGACCACATATATCGCCTTGACCGGCGAATGATTTTGACTCTTTGAAATATCTGCATTTTAATGTATATTTTATTAGCGGATGGCTCCGTTAAAAGTTACTCTCGCGGCATCTCATTCAGTTCTTTGAATGTATCATTTTGTATACTGTATATTTTGTAGGATGTATCATATTGGTTGAAATATATTTTATTTTCTCGTCCTACAAAAGAAAATGTCATGATCGTGAGGAAAACTTGTCATTCTGAATATTCACTGGAAAACTCAGTGATATATTAAAGAATCTATAATAATGAAAAAAATATGCAATTGGCTGACATTAGCGGGCGTGGAAAATTTGTAACTTTAGCTAAACTTATATCCCCGTGTCTTTTTAAAAAGTTTTAATAAAATTCACTCTGCTATTAAATTTAAGGTTGTAACCTGTTTTTGCTAGTGTATCATACTCGTATAAATACGTTAAACGATATGGAATTTAAGATTTTAAGTTCTGGTTAGTTTTTTGAATAATGAGTATTGCTAAAGGTGGAATTTTGTTCTGAAATATAAATTTTGCGATCATGGTTCTGCGAAATATTACAATTAGAATGAATGTTCCTTGCGTAGTTAGACGGGAATCCGAATAGCGAAGAAAACGATATTTAATCTGAACGAAATTCTCGTGACTCCCGCGATTTCTTGTCACCTATGATAAGAACCACTAAAGAATAGGTATACTCAAGCTTCAACTTCTTCCAATTAAAACAGCTACTTGCTGTTTTGCTGGTAGAACAATATAAATATCTATTAAAACTCGTCATGTTTACAAATATACTATTTATGACTTTAATACCAACGATGGAGAGTAATAGAGGTCACACCAGCAAATATTAATGTAGTATTATGTAACTCTTGCGAGGGAATGATAAGTAAGGCATGCCCTGAGAAAGGGAGAAAAGGAAACGGTGTCGAGTAAAGGCACTTATTTAATATGTATTTCTACCCTTCTATGGGAAGGTAAATAGATGGAATAGGCATTAACTGAACACTGAAATGTATAGCTTAATGGTAGTGAGGGGTAGAGAGGTTGGTACCAGAGGCCGAGAATCATTTGGCATTGAACCACGGACGAGTGGTAAAGGAATCCGGATTGTTAGTTTCAATGCGTACGTATGAGTGAGAATGAAGTAAACGGGATATGATGGATTTATCGCGTGCAGGATAGAGGGTGGATGGATAGTGGAATGGGGAGGAGTTAGGTTTATTGGAGGTAGAAAAACAGAGCTGGAAATCCAGTGGTGCGAGAGGGACGTGGGTTTGATGGGATGGTGGTGTGGGAGGGGCGTTCCAGGGCGGGAAGGGGGTGAGGACTAGTAAAGTCCTTAAGAACCATTCCGCGCCGAATTCAAAGTTTCCCTAACAAGGCTCTCGAGACCTGGCCCTCGACTCGCACCACTCAAAAAACCTCCGGAACAGGGCTCCGACCCATCAAACTCCCTCCCTCTCCCTCCAACCACGCCACAATGAAAATGCCAGAAGGGAGAGAGGGAATGTACAGAGAGGCAGGATTTGGGGAATTTGAAGAATAAGACGCTTTCTATTTCTTTCTGAAAATATTTCTTTCATGGTGTGTTTTGTCACAGATAATAATCTCTAATTCATCTCTAAGGGGTCAGGGATATCCCGTTTCTTCTTTTGGCTATAAAAGTACATTACACGTATCTTGAAAGTCGTTACAGTATGAAATCAAGCCGTTACATCGATCCACACGTTTTCATTCTTGCACCCTCAGTTGGACAATCGTTATGCATTTTAAATTGAGAGTATGAAAAGGTTATTCGCGCCAAGAATCAATAATCGTCATCAATACCGCCCTCTTAAACCTACTTAAGAAATAGGGGCAATTGTAATAAGACTTTTTGAGTCATATTATTCACTTCGTGGACTGAAATTTTTTGTTAACTACCTTATAAGTTACAGTGCTGTTTGAATCCCCCTAGTTAATAAACATCGCAAATTGCTGCTAAGATTATAAAATACGGAACGCTTCTAAATGCGTTGCAACTCAAGAAAATTTTCCAGTTTAAAAAAATGTTTGTATAATTTTCAGTCAATTGGAGTTTACGGAGGCAAAAGGAGGAGGACACTTGCTTCACCATTTGATCTAGTTGAAAATAGGGAAATTCGGCTGTTAGAATATTTCCAGAAGAACAGTTACCTTTATTTTGTTTAACCTATTGTGTTTCAAGTTGGATTGTCCACGTTTAAACCAGTGAGTTATCGACAATAGCTTAACTATTCAATCTCCTCTCTTCTCTTTGAAAAGTACGACGTTATAATCGCAATCTTCTGCTGAAGAAGAACCCACATTTTCTCACGGCCAAAGTCGTTTGTGAAGCCACAAAATTTCTCACGCGTGAAAAGACTCCCCTTCAAATTTCTCGTCATAATTCTTCTCATGAAGAAGCATTTGCCGCCGTTGCCTCTTGCTCCAATAGTCTTCCTAATCTTTTCCCTTTAAACCTTAGCCGTCTTCTCTAAATATTTTACCCCATAAACCACGGCGTTCCACCTTTCTCTGCACTTGCTTCCTTCCAAAACTCCATACAATCCCTTTCCACGCCTTGCTTCGTACGTATCATGCTCAAACCACCCACCTACCACCCTCTCTCCTCTTGAACAGTTTCATACCCTTTTAAGCCACCTGAATCCTTCTTCGCCTTCTCCCGTTCCTTCCTTCGTCTCCGCTCCCCCCCCTGTGAACGCCCGACCGGAACATACGCTGAAGCCGGAAAGTTTGAGAATTGTCGAGCGGCTAATGGCTGGGAGTTTGGCGGTGTCTGGCCGGGTAGCGCTTTACCCAAAGGAGGAGGTTATATCCTTTAACCCGCGGGAGAGAGAATATGGGATATCTGCGGAGAGTGAACAGTAGGGGATAAGTGGGTTGGAGGGTCGGCAGAAGCATTTAGTATATATAGAGTCTGCATTTGTGTCGGTATAGAAGGTATAAAGGGAAGATGTCAAAGAGAGGGGGGAAGTAAGAGGTTACGTGGCGGTGTGCTGAGGTGGCACCCGTCACACACTCCTAAACCTGCTTCCTCTTGCCTCCATCGTCCCTTTTTCCTTCTTATGCCCTTGAGGCTCTTCAGCGTAACTACTTGCCCTCACCGTCTCCCCAAGCTATCCGGATCTTCCCTTTCACTTTATTTACCTGCCTTCAATCTGCTCTTCCTTTCCATTTTCCCGCCTCATCAGTCTACTTCTCGTTTAGTAAGCTATGCATACGTGTCGTAAATAAACTACCTCTCCCCAAAATCATCTGAGGAAGAAGTCAGATTTGTTGGTCTGATAATCAACAAATTAATTGATGTCTTTTGTAGCTAGTACGTGAGTTTATAAATGAATAATAATTTCATGGAAAGGTTGCAATATTCATGCATTGAAAAGTGTAATCACTATAGAATTGATGTTGAATCTATAATATATCTTAATGCAGAATGTAAATTTCAATGCTGAAACCATCAACGCGAAACTCTCCCCAAGACTTTTGCAGGGAATGAAAAAATTACTAAATTTGAATTACCAGTGAGAAAAAACATTAAGGATCATGCGAAAAGGACGCTAATCAATTCTAAAGTTTTCCAGCCAAATTGCCTGTTCACACAGAAAGCATAGGCCGCTTGAGTTGCTTGCTCTAATGGCATGCAATCTTGTGTTGTTTATTTATTTATTCATATTTTTGCGCTCAATTTGTTGAACCAGGCGAATATAAGTTCAATTTTAAGGGAGAACCAAGAAGAAAAATACCAAAGGGAGGGGTTTTGTGGGATGAAGGTGCCGTGCGAAGTAAATTAAAAGAAACTTGAGGGATGTGATTTTTGTGGGTTTAAGGTCTGGAGAACCCCTAGTCGCTCTGTTGGCATGTAATTGAGCGGGTTGGCGGGAAAGATGGTAGGGCGCAGTTTAGTGAACTCTGAAGAAAAGTTGAGGCGGGATAAGAAAATGGCGGGCATGTTTGGAGGATGAGATAGTAAGAGGGAAGAGACGCGGCTCCGTGGTGATGCAGATGCGTAAATGAGAAATGCATGCGGAGAGAGATATTTTTGGCGGGAGAGTGCCGGGAGTGGCTGGTGGCTAATGTGGAAGCTGGGTGAGGTCGAGGAAGGAAAAGATTTTGGATGAAGAAAAGCCACCAGTTATGCGGGAGAAGGCTTCCTCTCCTTCCGTTCCCTCAGGGGATGACGGACGTAATTGGGTGAGGGGGTGGGTAGTCAGGTACGAAGGCTGCGGGTTTCAGACTGGGAGTGGAGAAGTTCAAAGTGCGAAGACGAAGGTGGGACTCGTGCGAAGTAAGGATAGCATCGACGGCAAAAGTGAAAAGATGTAAACTACTTGCTTCGTCGCCTTTGGATTCCAAATTTTGGATTGAGGAAATTATAATTTATGATACCAAATTGTGGATTAAATTTCGTTTAAGTGCGTCATTATTTATCCCTTCATTTATCTCTTCTATACACTAACCCATAAATTACATGCACATCATAAACGCCTGATTGAGCACATTAGGGAGATAATATATAACTAGCTTCGTAAGCAATTGAGAAGGTGAAACACGTGTAATCAAAAATTTATGGACTCATAACCCGAGTTTTCGTCCCATTGACTTATTGAAAGACACAGCAAAATTAATTGGTCTCAGACAGACAAAGAAAGCATGGTCATGAGCAAACTATGAATAATTGAATATGAAATTATTAGAAACAGTTGATACACTTTTAAGAGTGTAGGTAAATTTAGGTAGATTTTGCAGGTAGTACGAGAATATTGTATATTGAATTTCTCGTTGACACTATCGGCGTTTACCAAGGATTTACGTAGTACTCATGTTTCTCGTTTTGAGAACATTTGTATTGAATTGAGGAATTAAATATAGGCAAAAGTATCAAGAAAATTAAAGTTTGGAATGATTTTATTTAATTTGGAGTTCCTCAGCTTATCCGCATTAGTCACTGCCTTTCCAAGTTTCCTTTTCATCCTAACCATACGCCTATTATTCCATTTATAGTTAATTAATTCCTTCCTTGGTTTCCACTAAGATTTATCTCATCCCAAAAACCCTCATTCACCTCCCTTAAATATTTCTTCCTCTTCCCAGATTTTCCATTCGTCTCCAGCCAACCCGACTCTCTCTCTCACCTCCAGCATACGATGTGATTTTTCTTTCATATCTCACTGAGGTTCATAAAGAGATCCACCCACGCAGTTAATTTGCGGATTAAGGTGTGTAGAACTTTGATTGCCTAGAGTTAAAGAGGGAAGGAAAAGGCGCTGTGGTGGATCCTTAAGAAGTGGGTGAAGAGTTTGTTTGTGTAGGAATACCTCCGGCGTGCCAATCAGCGCGGGATGGGACTGTAAGGGAACTCGAGTTAACGGTGGGTGGTGGTGCTCGATGGATTTAGTATTAGTGAGACGCTTCGGCCAGAAGAAAAGGATGGGAATAGAAATTAAAGAGCCATCGCTGGAATTCAAAAGTTCAGTTCCCGGATGGAATGGTATGAGAACTGCGATGATGTGCCTATTAAAAAAATTTTGTTAACATTTTCTCAATTTAGATTTTGCCAATGCCGTGTTCCTTTTGAAGGAACCCTTGATAAAATTAAACTTGGTACATGTGCTAAAGGAATTAATACCTGGAGGAAATTTGTTTCAATATGCTCTTTCTGATGGACATCAGTGGGATACTTTAGAAATTAGAAATAATTGATGCCGACATTTTATATATCATTTAGGTCGCCCCTAATGTTGTGCAATTGATCTTTGACATGCTGCTTGAAGATGACTAGCGTCATACTATGAAGACGTTTCTTTTCTTTTATGTTAATACCGAATACATTTATTTAATCCGTGTTCAGTATTTAAAAAAATCAGTCATTCAGGCATAAGAAAGGTAAGAATCATACACACTTTCAAGATATTATTTTTTGACCTGACGTTAAGGATTCAAGGCGTTTAGCGGTACCTAGTGAGCTAATGTTCAGCGAAAACAAAATCACATAATATGTGGAATTATTAAGTTTTTCATTATTTCGTGTTTAAATGCTCGTTCTAGGGTATAAAATCGAGGCAGTTGATTACGAAAAACATTTTGTTAGTAACTATTAAATGAACTTAGCAGTATTCTTATCTCAGGACAAAACTTTAATAGTTTTTCTTAATAGTAATTCACTTTCAGGAGTTACGATACCTGAGTATTCACATGTTTGACGAAGATTAACGCAGTCTGCTGTTTTACGTATTATTCATTGAAAGTTCATATGTCCTCCTTGGCTATAATAAACAAGATAACACATAAAACCTCCAACATTACCTTCAATCGACCTTGAAAATTGGGTCTCATTCAGTTGTGTACTCTCCCTGTCTTTCACCCAATTCATCCGTTCCGGATTCGACGCTTTACAGCTTTCGTAATCCTTTACCTCTCAATCACTCTCCCTCTCATAATCTTACTTTACCTTTTCCTACCTCTCATTTTCAAAGCCCATTCCATCGCTGCCTCCAATTTCGCCACCTTCCATCGACATTTTCAAAAATATATCAAGCACCACCCCTCTTGCTTTAAGATGTCTTACTATCTCGTGTCTAAAAGCTTCCCTTTCCTTACTCTTCCCCCTCGTTATTCCGCCAGGGTGACCTCGCATTGCGTCAATGCCGTCCCTTCCCTTCCTCGCTAACATTTCTCACCACGCTCGCCCTACCGCGCATTTCCCCCATTCCCGCTCATCCCCACTTGCCTAGCCTTTTGAACTTTTTTAACTTGCCTCCGCCTGAAATCAGACCCAAAAATCTTTTTATTTTGACGTTCCCCGATAGTATTCTTGCGGCAAATGGACAAATTATATTTTTCCTAAGGAAATATTTCCAGAGATGTCGGAGAAAATGTCGAAGAAGCTGTTTTGGATTTGGGTAGATATTATTTTTTAACTGAATGAGATTAAAATGCTTTCATTAAAATGCTCTTTAAAGTGTGGACAAATTTTTGATTCTACAGTTGATAATTCAGTGCTTGGGATATCTTCGGGTTCGCTAGGCAGTCACCTTTTTTATCATTCCAACTTAGTTATAACATAACGCATTGAATACGTATAACTTTAAATAACCCACCCAGACTACTTATCTTTTTAAAATACTGAAACAGATATGTCAAGCATGATGAAAATTACTTTAATATTGAGCAAAAGAAATTATTTTCATCAAACTATATATATATATATATATATATATATATAAACACACAAACACTAGGTTAATAAATATTAAACACACAGAGACATAAAAGAAGGACACAGTAGATATTTACCTTTCGACGGCACGGCCGTCGTCATCAGAATAGATTCTGATGACGACGGCCGTGCCGTCGAAACGTAAATATCTACTGTGTCCTTCTTTTATGTCTCTGTGTGTTTAATACTTATTAACCTAGTGTTTGTGTGTTTGTGCGTCGCCGGAGTGCGTCATTTTCAATTTATACATATATATATATATAGTTTGATGTGACGAATGAAGTATGGATATAAACTTGAACAATTATTAATAAATAACGTGTGAGTGCTCTTATATTGTTTGTTGCTATCAAAGTTTATATATACATAGTTTGATGAAAATAATTTCTCATTTCTAGCCAGAATATTAACATAAACCAATTTCCATGTAATGCGTGACTAAGATTGAATGGTGTAGCAGTGGAAATTAATGACAAATGAAAATGTAATGAGTAGCGCTTTGCAATTTCCCCAAAAACTCTGGTTGAACATCGATGTTAATTTACTCCCATAATTTGTTTTATCATGATGATTAATTAGTAACCCACCGTGTGGCTTTGAGTAAATCGAAGTTCAAAATTTCATAATAGAAGAGCTTAAAGCGAAAGGCTAAGGTTAACATGAATGATGATTTAAGGAGCTGCGTAGTAGATTCCGCTCAAAGCTATACTGATATTCCATTCCATATCCATATCTCACTTTCATGAAAGACAGCTTTAAGCCTTTGAGGTCTTATTTTTATAACGCGGTGTACGTCAAATTATTTCCTTAGATACATGTTGCTCTCTCCTCTATTCTGCTAATCTGCTAGCGCTTTGCTCTCTGCCTATCTCGTGCTGAATTCTATTCCTTCTTAGTATTCCTATTTCAATTTGCATGTATCTTCCTTCCATGGCTTCCAATTCCGTCATTCAGGCGGCGGCGGCCCATAGCAGACGCCTCCCTCCACCCTCTCGACCTATTATCCCCTCTCCTTGTAAATCCACGGATATTTCCTTCCCTTTTCTGCTCCTCTTGCTCCCTTTGCAGCTTCCACGGCTACCATTCCGTCTTTATATCTTCTCCTTCCCAGGAGTGCTTTCCACTCCACCGGCGTTTCATTTTCCCTCTCAAACTCCCCTTTAAATTTGATTACCTCCTTCCCCTTCCTATTTCCCAACTTCCTTCTTCACGCGACTCCCCGTGCTCGCTTTGCTCCAATTTATACATTTTTCAAGATTCATTTTATGCTTCGCAGCCAGAAACATTTCCTCGATTTAAAAAAACCCCTTCCACCTTCTTCACTTCCTCGCCCTCCTCCCAGACGTCACCAAGCTCTTAATATTTTACTCCCCTCTCACTCACCCTACATTAATCCCCTAGTGGAATACGCACGTGTAATGAAAGATACTCATTTATTCTATTAAAGCAATCTTAATGAATGTTATACGCTCTTTAATAAATATCAACAGCTAAAATTTTGAATCGTGATAGAAGTGAATGAAATCAAGGGCAACACAAAATCCTTTGCAATTATTATTTACAAATGGTGGTTCGTGAGCTAAAAGCGGTTTTACATTATATTGATAACTTTTAACTATTACAGTGTGGGCTCTAAAATCCGAACTTTTATGCTCAATATAACTCAGCGAATAGGTATATGGTTGGGGAACCTTTTATAATATGCTTTTTATTTAACTTTGTGAGATTAAAAAATGAAGTCCTTCAAAGTATGACTTGCATATAAAATTGAATAGTTCATTCTCGAGCCTCTCAACATTAAAAAAATAATGCTATGCTCTAATTTACATAAAAATATAAAAATGTTTTTATCCCTTTAGCTCCCATGTAGGGTCTTTGGAGATTTTATGAATTAAATTATTCCCTAGGACTTTAATTTTAATAATTTGGCATATTTGTGTGCCAGAAAAATTGCTGGTCAATTCAACTATACACCTGTATACTCAGAACATAAGTTATTCCTTATGTTTTGTGCTTATGTACAATGAAACAGGGCTCAATATTCCGTTAAATTGAATCTTAGATGGTTTGTGGAGGGAAGACTAAGTAACTGACCGAAAGTAATGTGTGAACATAAACACTAAGGTTTTCGAAGGAGCATACTAGTTTGGTGCTTGCATAGCAAGGATATGACTCTTTTGCGAGGCTTACAAACGGCTGGTTCTCAAATATTAAATATTTCATTGAACTATTGAAAGTTGAGGTGACAAAAAATTTTAAGCCATATAGTTTTTAGTTCCGTTTCTTTTGTGCACACTTTCTTTCCCTTGTCCCTGTTTTGTTTTTCAGAGATTATTGTGTATATTCTATTAAAACTAACGCGTATCTTAAAACTGTTAATGGAACTTTAAATGATTCGTGTAAAATAACAAGAATCATTATATTTCGTACATTTCAACATATGGTGTGCTGGACAAAAAAAAACTAGTTTCCTGTCCCATTTGTCCCATCTTGAACCGTAGGAAATTATGAGGAAAAAAATTAGCCAAATGAGTGTATTCGTTTCACTCTTATTACTATGTGTTCCTAAATTTAAGGACTACATAAAGCGTTTTCAGAGCGGAGGAGGGTCTATTAGAAAATGGACATGTTGAGAGAGGTTGGAGGATGACTCTGTGTATACGTGTAAGTAGGTGAAAGGAGAGAAAGAGCGAATAGGAGGCAAATCTGAACGAAAAAGTGAGCCGTCTCATTCGTAATGAAAAAATCAGAACCTAAATTGCTTAACACCCTCCCCTATGGGGCCTGCCTTGCCATCGGCTTATTCTCATACCCATCCGTAGGTGGTGGTACAACTCTGGGTGAGAGGAAGGGAAAAGTGTTGAGCCAATATCGCTCGTCTCCGCATCACCTATTATGTAATCTCTCATGGGAATCTAATGCTTGCGAATGAGGTGGAGTTTTGTCACTTTCGGTATGTTTGGGTCATTATGTGGATTATATAGAGATTGATTAAATAGTCAACGTAAGGGAAATTGTAAACAGTAAACTAATTCGTCGAATATGCTTCACGTAACCTATGTAACATTTACGCAATAGCGATGTTGTTCTATTGAAATATTAATGTATGAATGCATCGAATCTTAATCATGAGAATATAATCAGGCAATTAACTTGGAATTCGAATCGATCGAATTCCACTTTGTTTGAAAGTTACAGATGTGGGCGTAATGGCAAATAGTGTTAATCTTTATTTATTCATATGCAATGAGGAAAACGTGTGGTAGATATTCAATTTAAAATTTAACCGATGAATTAGAATTCGGGATTCAGCGGTAATACTAGGTGATATTCTAGTCAAAGTAATGAAGCAAGTATCTCAATACATCCGATCATCTAATCTTTACTACTACTTTTTCGTTTAATTCTTTCCATTTTTATTAAATTTATGGTACAAAGAATATGGGAAATAATTTTTTCTGTCAACATATTTAATTCATTATTTCACATCCCTTATAATTGATCATGAAATAATTATAATATAATTAATGTTTTTGGATAACCTTCTACTTTTTAGTCTTGGAATGAAATCACATAATGCATTGATTCCATTTGATTTTGAGAAGATTTGTTAAGAAATAAAACATTTCACTTCACTGATTTGGCTATTTCAATGCCACACGTTCAACCCGTCCATTCACATTAATCTTCTGGGATTGTTCGGCAAATTGCTATTGAATTGAAGTCATTAAATTTATCCATTCGGCCACGTAAAAGAGTGATTACCCGGAAAATCTGATTCCATGGACGCTCAATTTTTTATCTGCACACCCAGAGGACTTGCTCAACATTTCTGCCGGTCATGGGAAGCGCATCGTCATAACGTGGTATTAAAACACATAGGAAAGGAGACGATAGCCATTTTGAGGGGTTTTTGGAAACTGACTTTCGTGGTGTCAGTAGTTTACTTCCTCTGCTTCAGTAAGAGACCCTCCCTCCGCTTTCTCTCTCTGCCCGCTCCACTCTCTTCATAATACCCGCAATCCAAGGCCTTGCTCCCTTCTATCCTGTTGAAACGGTCAACGGCTTAAACCACCCAATCACCCTGCACTTCAGAGCCAACCGTCCTCGCGACAGCCTTCCTCATCTCCTCCCGTAGAGTTCCCCAAAAAAAAACCACTTACCTCTTCGCGGAGGGGCGCCCTGCCGCATCCCACTCCAAATCGCCCCACTGTTGCCGGTCCTCCACCCCTACCCACATTCAATCTCCTCACCCTCGGTCCCCTCCCCCCGCTCCTCCTCTCAACCTCCCAGTGCCCAGCATCCCATCTTCCCTCTTTCCTCGCCTCCGCCCAGCCAAAACCCTTCTTTTACGCCGTCTCTCATCCTCCTCCCCGCCTCCACTCCCCCTTCACGTGACGTGTAATCCCGCTCTGTTACCCCCGTTTCATTCAGCTCCATCGTCTCCGGCCATCTAAAAGCCTTCCATTTTTTTTCTTCCACTCTCCTTCTTGCCGCTCTTTCCAGTCGTTCGCTAACCTCCTCTCGGAGAATTCTCAGCCTTAGCTGATCATCATTTCCTCTTTCCTTCACTGTCCCGTTCTCTTTCACCCAACCTCCCTCCCCCTCCCCCACAATTCACCCTTGCACCTCCAAACTCCTTTTCGCTTGCTTTTGACAATTTTTTCCTCCCGTACACATCCTTCGTTCGTCCTATTTTTTTGTCCTATTCCTTCGCTCGATCTTTTCTCTCTCTGTCTGTTCCACCTTCGCTTCTCAATTCCCCCTTCCGTTGGTCGTTTTCACATTTTCCTTCTCCCCGCCGGCGCCCTCTCGCACTCACACTGCCCTGGGTCCATTCCTCTACCTCAGGGCTATAGAATCCATCCAATTCCTTTGCGCCCCTCTCTTCCTTAGGATTAGGTACCATCCACGATGACCCTAAATCCGTCTTGGTTGGAAACCTTGGGAGGTCGGGTCTCTGCTTAATGGATGTATAATGAAATGGTAAGAAGGAGATTACGTTTATATAAAACTGAAGGAGTATTGAGGTCAAACCTTGATGCTCTCTAATATTTATTGTTTAAAGGATATCCTCCGATAGTGAGCAATTATTCAACATAAGATATTTAAATTCAAGTTTGTATCGTGTTTTCATTTAAATCACACGTTATACGTTTGAAAACTGCCGCTGTAATCCTGTCTGTTTGTTTTATTCTTATAAGAGGAATTCATTTGGTAGTTATGTCCATCCAAAAGCCTACATTAACTGGTAGATTACATTATAAGATAAGGGGAATTGTATGAGCATATTCACCCATATCGTGAATTACTATTTCATAGTTATGCATTAGTTGCATAAAATCACACTAATCAACCCGAAGGTCAGTTTGGTAGGTGATGGTGGAATTCACCCGATGCTAAGCCCGACGGCGTGTGAAATTCACACATCGGGGTAGGGGGGCCAGCTCCTTTCCCTGTGCCGGTTATGGTTTCTCAGGAAGATCTGGTACACGAAAAATTACAAAACTTGGGTGCTCAGAGAGGGTTACCCGGGACTCAAAACCCAGGCCACCTGGTCAGTAGTCCAATGCTTTACTCCTGGGCTACCGCGACCCACATTAGTTGCATATCCTAATGAAAATATGAAGATACTTTGCCGGGGTGTGTTTGTATAATTCCTTATATAGACGCTGCAAAGTTATAATTCTACATCTACATCTACATAAGTACCCTGCGAGCCACCAAAAAGGTGTGTGGCAGGGGGTGTAGCACCATGAGGGAAGGGTAAGGGTTGAGGGGGTTGGGAGTTAGGTGAGGAAAGGTGGGGGGAACCTGTAGGAAAAAAAAATATATATACATATATATATGTATATATACACACATACATATACATACATACATACACACATGTATACACATCCTCGCGAAGTCCCTAACCTGTACGTTAATACTTATTGTAATGAACTAAGTCCTGGGGAATTTCGACTACGAGCATTCTGTTCCCTTATCGTTCTTGGAAAAAATGACATTTTAAACCTGTCAGTCTTGCAGTCTATTTCTCTAGTCTTATATTCGTGATCCCTTCGACCGTAATACGTTGGGGTTCGTATTATATCCTTGATGTCATCGGAAAAGGGCCCATCTTTAAATGTTTTTAATAAGTTTAATCTATATTGGAAACTCCGCTGTGTAAGAGAATCCCAACCTAAACTGTCTAACAAAGTAATAATTGGAGGAATAGATAAACGAAAAAGAAAATACGTATTATGAGTGACATACGAGCTGTATCATTGTTCATTTTTATTGTTTACTTTGCGGATTGCATAATTATTTTTCCATTATTATATTAACTTTTCCAATTGCACATATTTACCAATATTTAAACGTGTTCTGATTATTTGTTTGTTTGTTCGGAAATATGTATGTAGTGATTGCATATATTTTTATGTTTTAGTTCAACAAATGGAATATGAAGATTATTTTATCAACATTTTATGCTATATCAAATTACTTTGGCATTCAAGTGTCAAAATGATTAATATTGTTCATTCTGGAAGATGAATCTGTTTTTAGACTTCTTTTAAAATTTCAACGCTCTTTTTTTTTTCTTCGATGAAAAAAGCTAAATTCAACAAAAACGATACGATTTCAGATAATTGATTTTCATCAATTTTCTTTGATAAGAGAAAATATAGAGAGTATTAGTAAAGAGATTAATTTTAAATATTTACCTATGATACATCAAGAAAAATACTCGTTCATTAATGATCTTTAATATAAATTTAGTCGTCAGAGTTTGCATTCCCAAGATGATAATACAGCTACGATTATAAGGCGGCAAAGACAAACTAGGCTCCTGGGTAAATATTTTATTATACCTTTGTTAATTCCGTGCTTTCGTAATCCTCTTAATTATACTAATGGGTTCCTTGTTTGACGGGCAAAATCTTCTGATTGTTTACCCACCGACTTACTTTTCAATCCTCCCTTTTCCCTTAGTGCGGGTATCGTCATCCGGGTTCCCAGTCCCATCAACCCCCCCCTCCTCGCCAGTTCCCTCAACCCCTCTGCCCCGCCTATCCCACCCCTTTTGTATCTTGCCCCAATTCAATTTTCTGCTTTGCTTCACCCGACCTCTCAATGCCTCAGTACAAGGAATCCAGTCACCCCGATGAAGATGGGACCAAGCGGAGGAGAACCTTTCCTACTCCTCCCTCCTCTGCTCAATAACTCCACCTTCCCTTCCCTTAATTCCTCCTCCTCCCCGTGCCTTCTTGTCTAACACCCAGATCCATGTGGATTTACTTCTCTGCTTCTCCCCATTCTCCTCATCTATATTTCACTTGCCTTTTCTCATGGCTGACTACTTCCCGTTTCTTAATTCCTCCCCGTAAAAAGAGGTGTTTCTCTTAGCTGGTTATTCCGCCGAATCTTCGGATTTCACTTATTTCGGAGCGCGAAAACGATCGCTGAGGATTTTCGAAAATTTTAAATGCAGTCGTTTGATCACTCGGTTTATTTTCAATCCTTTTCTCATGAAAATAAAAAAATACATTTTTCAGAGTTTACATTGGATGCTAAGGCAAACTTGCTCATAGTTGGATGACAATGAGTAAAATTCATTTATCATTCACAAAGTTTAAGTTTCGTGGGCCACAGATCGAATATGTCTTTCACAAAATTTCACATACGAGTATGGTGGACCTGCCCAGGATATGATTCGAAAAATATTTCATGGAAATATGTCGATGTAGGTATTTTTGTATCACCATTCTTACAGAACACCAAACGTCTCTCGTATATATCCAAGAATTAATTTATTGTAATGAATATTCTTGTTTTGTTATCGCTGTCGCTAAGCGAGAGTCATGTTATCTACCTTAATAGAAAGTATGGGGCTTGTGTAGTATTCAGATGTCTGGAGTAGAATAAATTCATCTTAGTATTTTGAGATTTTCACAGCTATATTTCTCATCCGAATGTTGGTGCAGCTTTCGCATCTGGCATCAGCCCAAGTTAATCTACCTGAACCCAAATACAGCCATGCACTCTACATATCCAGAAGCTCCTTCTGCGTTCCTCTCACCATATTTCTCTCTCTCTCTCAATTCCCTCACCATCCTCCCTCTCTCTCTCACCTTTCTTCCCTTCAAAATCCCATTCCAAGTTGTGAATTTTGTGTGGAAGGCGAGAAGGAATTTTCGGGGGTATGGGGAAGGAGGAGGGGTGGATAGGATTTCTTTCTCCCTTCTAGTTCAACACATTCCGATTTTCCCTCTCCTTAAACTCCCTCCGCCCCGTTCCCCATAACCCTCCTTCCGCATCGTTCTTACTCCTGCATATCCCCCCCTCTCCCCCTCAATTTGGGATCCCCGTCTCCACCTCCCTCAACCCCTGCTGCACACCTCCCGCTGATCCACTTTCCCGCTCTACCCGTCGTCTTCCCTCGCTGCCCCAACTCGCTCGCACACACACGGGTTCGCATTGGGGATTGAGACCCGTTGTTCCATTTTTTTTCCATCCCTCTCTTCTCTTCCTTCCCATCTCCAAAGTTCTTTCACCGACCTCTTCTTCCCCTTACGGAGACCTCCGCCTTCACCGCATCGTGGCCTCACAGGTGGCTGGACTTGTTGAGGGAAAAATAAAATCCCTTCTTGTGGGTGTAGGGGTTTGCGAGGGTTGAAGGGAGTAGTGGTTGAGAAGTTGGAATTATTGGAAAATAGCTTTTAAGGCGTAGTGGTTGGTGTATGTTGTAGAATTAGGGCTGAGTGTCGGAGACTATGGAGTAACGAGGCCTCGGAGACGGAAAGCGTGAAGATCATTTCGTTGCCTTGGAATTAGGATCATTGTAAGGATGCTGGACGGTATAGTGACAAGTGCTATTTAATTTTTGAGCTGTACATAGGAATTGCTCTGTTTGGCTAAATTCAAAAGTTCTAGAGAGCGAGCGAAGGAAGTGATTTAAGAAGTGATATGTGTATTCTCTACTCTGTCAGTGAATATCTTACTTTTTCACAGGGATCTGTGCGTATCAAATAACATTTCATCACAGATAATCTTTAATATAGTTTATTTAAAATGGAATGTGATGAATTTTCTTCCAGAGGGAATTAAAATACATTGTGCTATTCTGTGAAATCGTTGTTATTTCGGAAAAGTGTCGTCGGAGGTATAACCAGATTGCGTGAAGATTGATCGATTTAATTCTTTCAAATTGCCTCTAGGTAGTATTAATGGTATGAGGAATTTCCATGGCTTGGATGATTTGAACTGCTACCTCATTTATGGAATCTATTGAGACGGCGGGACGTCGCGTCATGAGTAGGAAATCAATAGCTAGATATTAAATTTAATCTTCTTGTAAGTATTTAATATTTTTTCATACGGCGTATAGCAAATTCTGATGACTTATACATTTATTTAAACTTCCAATGTGAAGTGTTCCGGATGAGTTATTCCTGCTCTTATCAATTTCTGTTTTTATTCCCTCCACATTTGAGTTCCATCCTCCCCATTCGAAGCTCTCTTCTCTAGTTTCCATGAATTGTTCCGCCCCTTATCGTGGATACGTATTCAACCCCGAATCCTACCTACTCAATTGACTTTTCAGTGGAACATCGGTATGCGTCTTTTTATTTCTTCCTACGTGCCTTTCCTAGCATAGTGTCTTCACTCGGATTTAAACCCTCAAGCCTCTTTAAACAGCTCACCCTCATTTCCAAGTAGATTATCTCTTCTCTCGTCGCAAGGTCAGACTCTTAAGTGTTTTCCATTACCCTTGTGTTTAACGATGAAAATATATTGCAACCATATAATCAAAATGATTAAAATGGAAATGCGAGTGCTATTCATGCGACTTAAATAGAAAATCTGATATTGATCTAAATTGTAATAGAACGTCCTCCATTGAGTGCGGAGTGAATGTGTAACTATTATATATTATTAAGTCTTCATGAACGATCAAGAGGAGATGGCAAACGGAAGACCTTCTCAATGATAAATAATAAGACTTCGAATGCATTTTCTCGCGGAGTGGACTGGGATAAATTATAATATACTGAAAAATCATTAGGTTACTTCAAGAGTATGTCGAGGGAGATATATTCACTTTTATTTCATCAATATCTTTTTATTGCATCTAATTCAAATAAATTTGAACTTTCAAAGTGGAATGTAGACAAATCTTCAAGACAGTAGTGTCCGTAAAAAAATCCGTTTTCCCTTCAGGCGGTGTTCTTATAAATATGAGGAGAAAAGGCTTCGGATTAATATACTTAATATTCTGTTCTGTAATATTCATGTTGTATGCTTGATGTGGAGTCACTGCCTGCCACACATCTTAGTGGTAGCTCGCAGGGTACCATGTACATTTGGATATAGTTGATTTACAAGTATAGTCATTCTCTTTAACCACCGTATTAAACTAACCTGATCTAGTTATTAGTCTACCTTATATTTAATTCATTGTAACTGAAAATGTAAATATGCCACCTATAGTTTTATGTAATAATCATAAATGAAAGATAAATTCATTAAAAAAATGAAATAATCTTCACCGATTGCTTTAGAACAAGTATTGATTTCGGATTTAATTTAAAAATCAAGATAAAATAAATCCAGCGTAATTCAGAAATTTAGTAATAGCCGAAAAGGAAGATGTTATAAAAGATTGCATTTGTGGTTATAGTTTTCGGAATGATTTAACGATCGCAAATAATTGATTGAAAATATTAATATCACATACAATAAATTTCATCAAGAAATAATTAGCCTTAGTTGGGATATACATTGGTACGTAGGTATTTAGAGAAATTATTCAAAATCACCTTGGTTGCGACATGTTCAATATACTGTTTGTGTCCCGCAACTACGAGTGTAATAATACAAGTAAAAGAGAAATTCCTACTTCCATATACGTATTTGTCAAATGGCCAATCGTTAAAACTTTTACTGATTGCTTTATACTTTACCCGAATACTCTGTACAGCAGTGTCGTCTATTGCATCAGGTTTGACTAAACGAGTGGGTAAAATGTGTAATAGGGGTTATCGTAAGATTGCCTGGTTACGTTAAGGATTCGGAAAAATCGTATTAGAGGGCTGTTTCAGTTATGTTCGAGGGCGTCCGTCGACACGGAAATCGCTGTTTTAAGTTCATATAAGAGTCTCATTTTCCGCGCATTTTTTTGGAAGATCTTATGGTTTCAGTTTGGGAGCTTAGAATTTGGAACATTCAGTGGTAACAAATGTGCCTGCCTTTTCTCGTAAAGCCTGATTAAAGTTCTGAGTAACGTATCCTTGTGATATAACTAATTTTGCCTCGGGGGAAAAATCTGTGAAAGTCTAAGAAATGTAAAATATGGGAGAATAACGCGAATTTCAATCGATTCAAAAACTTGTTAGAAATATACGAAGACACAATCTAATTTTTATCTCCACGCTACTCTAAATATCGATGTTAGTTTTTGGTGTAATTGATGAATTTTAGGAATGGGCATATGCATGAGTTAGTGTAGCTTCTCCCGTTTTCATACAAATTCATAAGCTGAGTGATGTGAAAACAGCGGGAGAATATTTTGAAATTTTTATTCCCTGCAAGATTTTCTTAGGCGTTAATATGCATTTGCTTTTGTTTTCTTACCTGGAGCATATGTAGGTGTGCGCTAACTAATTTCATTCACACGGTGTTAGTACAAAAAATTCTACATAAATACATTTTCCATTCACATTTTAATTAATTTTTTTGAGAAAATATATAAAACTATAATTTTCATATTTTTAAAATATGGTAATTTAAAAACTATCCTAAGTCGTCTAGGCTGTAACAAAAAAAAACAGTTCTGTAACTTTAGGAGTACACACAACCTAATGAGTTCAAACCTGATTTTTGATTTTCAACATACGATGCATATTAATTTGTTTTATTTGGTGCATTCTGTTTTAGTGAATGAAATCACTATATGTCATTAATGGAATAATTTAATTTATAGTAGTGATATTAAATTTTTCTTGCTGTAGGGGTCGCCGTTACGTAATTAATACCCGTCTAAGCTCTTATCCTGTTTCACTCAGTGCACATATCTCCCTTATATACTTCTGTTATTCTTTTTAATAACTTGCCTCGTATGCGTGGAGAAATATTTCACGCTTTCAATGAGATATCGCAATAAATGAACCTGGAATTTAGATTATCTTCATTCGGCGAATCACTTTAAATACGTCCTGCTTCTGCAATTTCCCACCGAGGCTCTTTTTACCTTATTATTTTATTTACATGTCTTCCACTCCCTTCCAGGTCGTTATTGTTTTGATAAAATTACCAAACTTATTCGTCTATATCTATACAATACCCCGAAAGCATCGCAAGGGCGTGTGTGGCGGGGTGTGTCATGTCACCAGCCATGCAGGCATAATCCCAATCATGTCTCCTCTACACAAATATTAGTTTGATCATGCACTCGAAAAAAGTAAATCACACGAAAGAAGGTACTTATTCACAACTATATTAATTAAAAGGATACGTAGTATATTAAATCGTGCTGTAGAACTTCTAAAAAGATGGGTCTATTGATTAAACAAGTAACATGTAGGAAAGAACGTGCAGGAAATCAACGAAATATAAACATTACTAATGCTAATTATCTCCTACGTGATTGCTGTCATATCTATTTTGACCTCTGATGGTACGAGGAAAAAACGACATTTTAAGTCTATCCGTTCTTTTACCTATCTCCCCCCTCTTACGTTGCGTTACGTTGTAATATGTCTTTAACAACCTCATGTAAGTTACCTTCTTTAACTTTACGCAGTAGATTCCGCCTGTATTTAAACCTATGGTCAACTAGTGGCTTCCATCCTAATTCTTCCAATATTGTCGTGATACTGCTACCTTGTTCATAACAACGATTCATAAAACTAGCTGCTCTACGTTGCTCTCTATATAGTTCAAAAATTAAGCCTACCTCGTGAAGATACCATGCACCCGCAGATTACTCAAGGTGGGGCCTAACTAATGTGAAATGACGAAGCCCGTTTACCCTCTCATTACAATGTCAAAGTATCCTTTTTATAAATCCTAACATTTTATTTTCTATTGCGCAAATCTCACGAATGTGTTTTGCCCGAGACGTATCCGTTGTTGTCGTTACACCCAAGTATTTTACCGATTTTACGTTTGTTATTTTTGTTTCCTGTATAGTGTGTTTCCGGAATACCCTTCTTCCAAAAATTTATCCTGACACATTCAAATTTATTTAATATCCCTCACACCACTTTTGAATTGCATTTAGGTCATTATTAGTTAATGATACTCTATTTTCAAGACTGAATGCTTTCCTATGTATCCCAGTAAATAGACGACGTTTACTGAATTCCTGAGACTCGAATAATTGCACATACTTATTCACCATAGTACATTCTCCACTATTGAATAACTTGCTTCCTCCCCCCACTCCCTTTATTCCTCCTCCTTTCTTTCACTCCCACTCATCTCTCTCTTGTCTTACAACCCCTCCAAGACTCTGTACGTCCCGTACCCTTCTCCAATGAAGCCTAACTTCTCCTTACGCTTCCCCCTTCCCCCCTCGCAGTCTTCTTCCACTCTACATTTTTTTGCTCTCCAACCTAATCCATCTCTCCCTCTATCGGCTACAGTCCTCTATCTCCGCGAATGCTTCATTTCTTTCTGTGCTCCCTTTTTCGTCCCCCTTCCCTGCTGCCTCTCCGACTCCAGCTCCTCGTTTTATAAGTCTGATTTATCGCGGCTCCGTGCCTTTAATTTATTAGAAACATTTCTGTGTACCTCCTAATATATGGCCTCGGGATCGGAATGGAGTAAATATCTCCCTGCGATATCGTCTGGAAAAAAAACTCACGGAGAACTGTATGTGCGTACAATTTTATTTCCCATACATCTATCTCAAGGTAAGAAATTAAAATCGAATGCACGAACGTATCTACTCTATTCTCAGGCTAAGAAAGTAGTCCTTGCAAGTAGACTATTTTCATAACTTTTTATCCTCTTCAAGACGGGTTCAAAGGAGAATTTCATCTCAGTACAATGTCTTATTCGTTATTGCCACAACCTAATTAGTCGTCCAAAAAAAGAGAAGAGGATTAAAAAATGTTTACCATATTTTAAACTCTTTGCTCTTATTTCAGTAATTATACTTCATAATAGAGGCTACTGTAGGTGATCCGTATCTGTTTAATTAATTTGTTCCAGAATTACGTATGATTAAAATATATAAATTGAATTATAATGTGTGTAGATGTAGGATAATCAAAGATATCTGTCTTGAGAAGAAATACCATAGTTTACCAGTACTCATATTGATGAGCGATGAGCTACAGTTAAAGTTTATATTTTCAGTATAATTCTTGTCCGAACTGTTTTATAGTCTTCAGTAAATTTCTCATCGATTGGTTTGAAAAAACATAAGCCAATCGACGCTTTTTGTTTATATAAGGCCGGTAACAAAGAATGGTTTTTTAAAATCACTCGTTTTTTCTGTCTTTGGTCGTAAATTTTTCTTGGTTGAGCTCAACTGGTGCTTCCTCAATGCATCGTAGCAATTCACATTTAAACAAATGGCTCTCAGATATCGTTGTCCAAGAAATCTTTCTCCATTTTCCTATTTCCAGTTTTTACTACGTGAAATATAAAATATTTGCGCCCACCGGGGAGAATGGTTCCACTGAGATAAGTTAGAGGGACAACTTAAATGAAAATTATCTAAAGTAATCAGTCTAATATCAATTACCGTAATTCATTAATTATTTCAAATACTTAGAAATCTTTCCTACCATCCGTCAAGATTTCTAATGCGATAGCTTACTTGTGCATAAACTATCTTAAGAAAGTACGAACATATTTGTTACCATAGGATGCTTTAATTTTGAAATAAAACGTCGAAAACATACACATTTTTTATAGTTCATTTTGTTCATCAAAATTACCCGTGGTTGAAAATAAATAAATATCTTTGGAGTAAATTTAAAATCGATACAAAAATTACCGAATACGAATCTTATTTTCTTATTTTTAACAGATAGTATACTAAAAAATTACCTGAGAATAATGCACCTTAAAAATCCCAATTAATAAGGTGAACGAAATAACTATAACGGAAACATTGTTTACATTCCTTAAATTAATTCGGTCGATTTAATAAGAAATAAATAATTTTAAGGAATGAGTAGTCATTCTGTAATGGCATTTAAACCTTGGTTTATTTTAAAAATCCATCTTTGTGTTTTGCTAGGAATCAGCGACAGCTATCTATGATAGAAAATTACGGCTTTGGAAATCTACTTTATAGTCACCATTGACTTACGCATACTGAAATGAAAAATCGCTCTCTGCAAGGAAAATATTTTTTCAATTGAATAGCACCATCGATTTCACTTACCTTTTATTATCCCTTACTTATTTTCTTTTGAATGGAAAATTATTATCAAATAACAGCATTTGAGAATCTTGGTAAACGTTTTAATACTGATAGTATCGACTTTTCCATCACTTGTCAGCCAAGCCTGCGTTCCTTTTTGAGGGATTTTTCCGCCCTTTCCGTCTCCATCATCTTTGGCATCAAAATTTTCTTCCCTCGCGCCCTTTCCATATATCCTCCCTGCCCTCCTCTTGAACATAGTATTGCTTCCACCTCCGCCCGCCCGCCCGCTTCTACTCATCCAGGTTCCCGGAGGACCTCTGCCGTCTCTGCTGCATCTTTCTCCGCCTAACCTCGTTAGGCCCCTTTGGTATTGACAGCCCTTAAGTAAACCACTCCCTTAAACTCCCAGGGTGCCTCGCGACAGCCATCTGTCGACTCCCCACTTCCCCCCCCCCCCTCCACTTTGTGCTCGGAAAATATAGGTTTTTATAAAAGACAGGTTGGGAAGATAGTGGCTGGGGCGAGAGGGAAATGGAGGAGGAATATCGAGTGGAAAACAGGCTTCCTTGCATGGGCGGGAATGGAACAAGGCTTTTGTGCTTGTATACCTATTAAATTTCCAGGTATTTAGTAATCGCGTTATTGGATGAGGGCATGATGGAAAAAGACGCCTGTCGGAAAATAAATTACTTAAGAAATTATTCTCTTGGCGTGCTGAGAAAATGTAAGCCTTTAATACAGAAAGTTTGCATTTTCGTCGCATAAGTTTGACGCCCTTTATTATTTGTCTTCTAAAATTCGGTGACGGGTTTTGCTGAACTGAGAGTTCCCTTGGCAATCCGAGTGCATTGAGACTCTAAGTAAACAACGACAAAACGAGTTCATTCCGTGAAAAAGGAACACCATTGGATGGAATGCATTTTTTCCATTTTGGAAGAGGTTGTTCTTTTTCCCATCACGGTTCGTTTATTGTTCTGAATTTCCCATTCGCGCCGAAAGTAGAGATTCCAGATTTTGAAGTTATAATTAAAGTTTGTTCTGAGTCATGCTCCTATTCTTTCTTTCATTAAAGAAATAACTTAGAAATTTTATACGTAGAGTATACGAGGGACGAGGGCCTTTCTGATGTAGAGGGAAATAAGGAAAATTCCATTTCATTACGCTCTTATAAGCCAGGCAATTCTTTCAAAATTACCACCCTTATTACAGTCATAGCACATACGGAAAATTGTATTTCGAGGTCCTTATTCGCGATATTTACCTACGCATTCTGTTATGATTTGTTTTTCTGTTTATTTGTTTTTATGATGAGCATGTCTTTGTCCTATTTAAAATGCGTTGACTTACTTGATGTTCTTCCGCATTACTGTTCATTTTTATACATATAGCTACTACAGAAACACTATTTCCTGCATGCTGTAATTGTAATTTCGATTTTTGAAATTCATTATTGATATCAAATGGGGATGACTGCATACACTTTGTATTAAAAAAGGAACCCAAGAAATATACTGTCCATGAAATCCTCAGCCTGAAAGCAAATGATATAATTGCCTAAAACTATTCAAATTAGATTGGCAATGGGACGTTGAAGATTCTGATAGAGGGGGGAATGTTAGGCAAATGAGGAAGGGTTTTGAATAGGATAAGGATATTGTATCGAATGAAGGGAGGAAGGAAGTATCAGGAATTGATGAGGGGCTTGTTGTAATGTTGGATCTCAGGTTTTGCGTTTTTAAGAGATACAAGGGAATTATCACTGAACTGTTTGGTAGCCATTGGCCGTGCAAATACCTACCTTAACCTTTAGATCACCGATGACATAATGAAAATCCATTGCAATGAAATCAATATGTTATATACACTTTCGACATTGGACTGATATTATGCCAGAGAAAATATCTGTATTAATTTCAATTTTCAGTGGCCAGCCTACGATATTCAGGGTATATAGCTATTAATTTTATTAAGATGGCCACGGTTGCCATCAGATGCTTTCCAATCGTGTGTGTTAATATGTCATGCTGTCGAAGGGCTATTTTCAACTGCAAGGTAAGGAACCAAGGCCGATGTAATCGATCTATAGAAATATCTTAGTCAAAAAAGGTAAAATAAAAATAATTTTACTTTTCATAACACTAGAGGTTTGTCAGAAGTGTTAATTTTGTCAAAACTGATGAATTGATCGAAATTTTCTATTGAGAACGAAATTAATGGAATTTCCCAAGCACCATCAATTTCATGCTCTCCTTTTGTAAGTGAAACTGCTGACATGAAATAAGAAAATATAAAAGCAAGTAAAAAAAAGTAAAGTAGGAAAACATTTTGATTACTCTTAGAGATGTTAGACTGTGGTATACGCGGAAAATGTTTTTCAAAGAACTCTTGCGTCGTTGAAACCGAAGCATCAGTTTATTGAAAAGCAATTGTTTATTTTACTATTAAATAGTAATTCTACTAATACTTAATGATAATGAATTTATCAAAATGTAATGAACTTACTTGTATAGAACCTGATGAAAAGGTTTATTTAATAGTGTGTCGTCTAGTTATATATTTTAAAATATTCCCAGTAACTGTTAAAATGCGTGGTGGAGCAGTTCCCAATTTATATATTTTAGACTGTTTTGTTAACATTGTAGATGGCATAAAAGGCGCCAAGTGAGAAAAATTCGATAGAAGTAAAGTAGAGCACATTTTTTGACAGGAATCACTTAAAGGAGTATTAGACTTAAGAATTCCTAAAGATACAACCGTTTTGAAATGTGGAATCTTGGGGCATGGGAGGAGAAATTTCATATTTGTGGCATAGCGTAATCATTTTCGTATGTCTGCAAAATGCCACGAGGTTGTATCCTTGAAACAAAGTAATTCATCCTAGAGGAAATGCGGATGTTTTTTGAAGATAGATAAGTAGTCTTAATATGTATAAAAGCCTGCAAGTAAATATGAGGACAGAGGGGGAGACATAAAATAATATTCAGCTGTGAAGGTTCAGTTATAAAGAAGTGAAATCGTGAGACAAAGAAGTAGCTATCGGAAGTACGCTCTACGGAGAAAAAAAATCAGCACTGTATTTTTTCGACAGAGTACCTGCAAACCAGTTAAATAAGAGGAGTCAAATACTCGTATTAAATTTCCTTCTAGGAAAAGATGATATCTTAAGGTCTGATTTTTACAAAATTGAAAATGCAAGAGTCAAATCTTTTCTCTGCCGTGTAATAATTTATGGTGAGCAGCATTTATCTCTCGAAAAATTTTGGTAAAAATATTCAAGCACAGTCCTATCAACTGGAAGATTGGTTTGATAGAATACAATGTTAAAATTATCCCAACGCAAAATTTATATTTGAATTATGAGACTAATTAAGTAATTAATATTACCTTGCTTTTTTCATTCAAGTAATTATTATTTGTTATTCTATATCGCCATATATGATATATTTCTTTTACGCACGATTTTAATTCATATGGTTAGATTCTTGGGAAAGAACGAAATTTAATCCAATGAGGATATAAAAACGCTTCTTACTGTACTCATAACTTGTTATTGGAAGCTACACCATTTCATGGGCTTGCAAGTGACATTTTTTTAACATAAGAAAATGCTTAGGGATCAAAATAATTATATTAATTTCTACCCTTCTTTTGAATTTGTTGAGAATACATCAACATTGGTTTTATAGAATATTTCTCATCAATTGTTTTGGCCTTTTCTTGTGTTCGTCATGTGGAGTGTCGTACTTAGATTGGCTTTTGAGCTGGATTCCCGTTGGTCAAATTGACCATTCTTGGCTACCAGTTATCTCTTTGATGATCGTTAGAATTAACCCCTTTATCAAGCATATATGTCCGGTCTAATAATCCTATTTCTCATACGTATCCAAAATTTCCAACTTTTATCAAACTTGTTAGACGTCTGTAGTGTTACTCTTATCTTGAGCAAACAGCATGCGTGCTGTTTCTACATGATACAGACTTACGTCTTCTTCCTTCTCCATCTAACCTAACATTCTCCTCCTCTCCAGCCTCCAACAAAGGTCAATACTTACGAAAACAAGAAAATCCTTTCGACCGGTAAAGTTGTGTGGAATCGCAGTCCGATTCGAAGAATCCCCAAGGAATTTTCTTTCACTTTTTCACTTGGTGGAAACTCTTCTGTCGAGCTTTCTGGCGTTATCCACAAGAAGACACTTGTACGAGGTATTTCTTAAAATATTTATGCAAAAACCCCGTTCATATGTTGTAATATTTTAACAGGTTACGTTACTATATTTTGCATTTGAATATTAGTACCAACGGCTGTATTGCTTAATTTTTGAAAATACCCCAAACTGGTAGAAATAAAAGAAAAAGTTGCTGTTTTTCTTTGAATTAATGTTGTATTTTTCACGATTCAGTCAAAGGTTATACTGAAATCAATTACGGGGTGGAATATGGGAGTTAATGAGAGATTGATAGATGAATTATAATTTCTAAAAGAAATATATTTGTTATATCACATTTCCGTTTTGGAAAGGGGGAAATCCGTCCAATGAATATGTAGAGCCGAAGGCAGTACTTACATTTTTTAAATTGCATATAGATTGCAGAAGTTAATTTTTATTTTTTAAGTTGAGTTTATCGATTCTTGTCACATTCATTATATACTTTTCGTTTTCAGGGCAATCATGCAAAAATTCCAAAATTTCTGGTATTATCTTACTAGAAAAATTCCTGGAAATGTTTTTTTAGTTAGAAATAAAGTGGTCGTGTAGAAGTCACCACTTAAAATATTTTTGGAGGAATTTACTGAATCAATTTATACCTTTGCATATCGAGAAAGTTAGAGTAAAGCACATCACTGTACATACATTACAAATCTAAGGTAGAGGTCTTTACCATTCCGATCCATATTTTATTTAGTTGCCTCTAAAATGAGGGATGTTAAATAATTGTTTATAATAAATTTACAGTATGGAAAGCAGTGATGGTGGTTGATTTATCTGATATATTAAATGATTCGACCGTAAAATTTGAAATTGAATTGGATTAGAATTAGGTGCAGAGAGACCGTTTAGTTATAACTTTTAAAGACCTTTCTTACCGTGAACACTTCTACAAGTGAATCGTCTTTTTATTTCTTTTACTCCAGAATGCAGTCTTTTTTATGGTATCACACCATTCTTCACAGTCCCTTTCAAATGTTCCGTGTTCATTACACCAGTAGGAATCACTGTCGCCCTTCCTCACCCTGTCGATCCGTCTTTCGCTCTCCACCCCATCTCTCCCTTGCCCCCTTCTACCCTTCCTGTCCCTCCCTTGTCGCCCTCGCTTGCCTCGCTACCGAAAAACCCTTCTTCATTCCGGTCATTCGCATGGCACTCACGCATTCCCTCTCGTCTCCTCCCATCCCTCTCTCCACAAACCATCTCGCCATCCCCCTCCCCCCACACTCTCTCCCCGCCCTCACCCCTTTTTCCATTCTCACTCCCGCACCGTCTCCAGCTACTGACAACGCTGCTTCTCGGCAGTCACTCCCTCTTCGCCATCCTCCACCTGTTTTTTTTTCCTTTTTCCTGCGATTGGCCCTTTTACCATCATTTACCTCCCCCCTCTCTGCCCTCCTGGTCTCACCTCCTTCCCTCTCCTCGGCTAACCATCTTCCCTTCCGCCCGCCCCGCTGTCCTCCTACCTCCACGGCCCTCGTCCAAGGGCTCGCCGTCGCACATTTGCTCCTCCGCCCTCCCGTACCCATGTGACCGCGGTGTCTGAACACCCCTTTACGGTGTAAACCAACCCCCCTCGCTACTACTTCACCCCATTTATTCCTAATTCCCTTTCTTTTATCTCTGCCATTTTTTCGCCTTTTATGCTCCTTTGTTATCTCTTCTCCCGAAATAAACCCTGGGAATTCGTTTCTTTCTTCTGCCTCCGTATAATCTTTCCCCGCATGCGTACTCCGCCATTTTCACCGCCTGTCCTTTACCCTTATGCCACTATACCTCGTCCTATCTCATTTCCTTTCCGTCTTTGTCGATCTCGTCTTCCGAGGTCTGTTTTTCCCATTGAAGGGATATTTTTACCTTGACCCTTGTCTCTGCAAACTACTTTTGTTGCCATTAATGTATTAAGGGAAATTGAAAACATTTTCAGTTTGTTTGGTATTCTTCATTGTTCAGTTTACAGTGAGTCAGTTGGTTAGGACGAAAAAGCGAGTATTTGCTGGAATCAATCATAGTAGCACGCGATTTCCACGCATAAGATGACATACGCACTTTATTGTTCTCGATGTTTTTTTTCTTTATAGATTTCACACTTGGTGGTAATTGGATCGAAGTTGGAAATGTATTTTAACGTTAATACCGGTGAGGCTACGTGCTTTGTTTGAATGTTCTGGCGACTTTGGGGGTAAAATTACAGGTTGAATTCATTTGAACAACACGAAATCAATTTTAACTTTTTTTGGCTGTTAAAATATCTTGCTTTCTGCTTAAATGAATGAGTAAAAATATATTGCATGTTGCTTAATAATACTGCTTATAATTTTTAAAAGTTTTGCTCCAAAATATCTCAAATTGTGTGTGACAATCAGACATGGCTCGTATGGCTAATGTTCGTTATTTCAAATTTCTGATGTGGAAATTTTAGGTCCGGCTAATTCAAGAAAATTCACAGCTTCCAAGCCTTCAGTATGATATTAATAATTCTGCATGCAATTGAAAATACATTATGGCCATAATGAAACGTTGTATGTTCAAGAAACATACCGATTGATATTTCTCCGACTGAAACCCAGAATTTGACATCAGATTACACCCTTAAATATGCCGAACTAAAAAAGAATGGTTTGATAAGATAGTTTTAATAAATGTAAGGTCACATGCTACTCATTATAACCGCGTTAATATTTTAGCTCATCATTGTATCCATCATTAATGCATATTTGTAGTTTTTATTTTAAGAAATCCTGTTTACTATTTTTTGGATATTTATGTTTGTGAAACCTAACGAACTCAAAGAAGACTTAATTTTTAATACTTTAAATGGGGTCCGGGCTTTCTAACTTTATAAAACACATAACAGTCATCACATTACCAACGATTGATGTTATTCGTAGATGGATGCTACTTTAAAATGACTTCAGTTTCTATTTTTCTATTTTCTCTTTAATGGCCTTCTCTCGCCCTACCACAAATCCCGTTTTCCTCCCACCAGCTAACCCTACCTTTTCTTTAAAGAAGAACCCTTTTTTCTTCCTTATTCTTTCATCCATCTCTCGCCCTATATTCTTCTTCGTAATAGGAGACAGGCGAGCTATCCCCATGCTGATTAATGGGAGTCACAGATAACGGCCCTTTCCGACCTCTCCCCTTATCAACGGGAGAAACTTCTTTTGCTTCACCATCCCACTCTTCTTTCTATCCCCCTCAGCTCTTTCGCCTGGTTTCTTTTATTTTCTGTTTATTCCCACCCTGTCCCCCCTTCCCTCTCCTCTCAACTTGTCTGCTCACTTCCTGCTGTCCCCCCTTAGAGCTCTTGGCCGCATTCTCGTGCGCCCAACCCCCCCCCCCCCGCCCCTCCCCATTCATTTCTGCTTGCTCAAGAGAAGAAGTGAGGAGTGCGGACCTTCTTTTTTGTACTTTACGTATCTTCAGCCCCGCGCGTCATGCTAGGTTTGAAGCGAGAAAAAAAAACCCTCGTCTCCCTCCGGTTGAATTTATTGCGTCCCGTCCCATCTCCTCCATCCCTCCTAATCTGCAACGGCTGCGCCACACGTCTCTTCCTTCCCCCCCCCCCTCCCTCGACCCCTCCCTCTCCTCCAATTCTTCGTTACTACTCCGTGTCAACTCGTGCCTTTTGCCGTGGCACTTTGTTGCTTGTACGTACCTTCGAATCTTGATGGAGTCAAACCCGTACGAAAGCGTCTTTTGTCTTGTGAAAACAAGTTTAGCGTCTCTCCTTCTCCCTTTTGAGAGGTAAATCGTTGTTGTTTTTGGAGGTAATGTAATATCTTCGCCGAGAATCGCGGAAATAAATTAATTTTCTTTATTCTTTACGAATATGCTTTTTTTTCTAACCTTTATCTTATTCGCTCACTGATTTGATTTCACGATGCTAAAGTTCTTGGCACTCGGGCAAAGATTTACAAAAAAACTTGCTCTCTCTTCAGCTATTAATGAATGGAAATAAGATTATATTCCTGAGTGCTTAAAAATTAATAAGGGATAACTGTCCTAAAACTGATTGAGGTAAACATTTATGATATAACGTAGATGGCTTTGTATGGATATTAGCCTAAGAATAATCAAAATACTCAAATACTCAAAATACTCAAATACTCTACTTTTAATAAATTGTATCTTTTGAACTACATTCAAACTTATTTTGAGAAATTTGTTGGTTGGTTCATTTCGCGTTTGAAAATTGTGTATTTATTCAGCAGATGGAAAAGGAAGTTGTTTCAAAACTATGTGTAGTTGTTTCCAATTGATAAATATATGTGTTGACAGTTAATTTGTTTCGTTCAAGAAACCAATCGCGACAAATATTGATGATTTCTTATTTGGTCTTGGCAAAGCCATTCGTCCTCAATTTTTCATAATTTGAAAACTGACTGAAGAACACTAATAGTTATTATATGGGTGTTGTTTAATTTGTTTGAAAAGACGGGTATATAGATTGTGTAGAAACACTCACGAGAGCAATATAACATTTGGACGGCACAATAGAACGCAAAATTATAAATAGAGAACACGTAAAGGACACATTTCCGAAAGTTAAAGCTTTCGGCCTGACAGACACACACTCATACACACATTTATATATTCGACCCTTTCGGTAGGCAAAATTTTATTATGTTACTTCATTTACTACTTACAATATTACGTATATTTTAGAGTAGAAATATCGTTAATGCCACGTACATGGCTTAGGATCTATGAACACATTTACTCTATCGTTGCCGAAATCAAGCAAACATGCTTCAAACACATATAATGACAGCATTCTATTCGATTTTCAGCGTTTTTGAAGCACATATATAGCATATGCATTTCTTTAATTATGTGTTCTTGGTCTTTTAAAATAAAATTTCAATACTTATGGAAGAAATAAATATCTGATATCGTATATTTTAGGTATATTTATCGTCTCTTTTAAAGGATAATAATTATAAATAGAATAAAAAATTTTAAAAAAACTGCCTTTGCCTCCTGCTGTATTCACATTTTACATCCTCTGGGAATTATGGATTTATTCAATGTTATACTGCTTTTGAAAAATGATCGAATATCCACTTTAATACTCACATCATAAAAGACAGCATTTCAATATAACTTTAAAATTCCACGGTCAATTGTCATTAACGCGGTCCAATTTGAAAAGTGGGGAAACCAGAGTTTCCTTTAATTTTTTGTCATCCTTTTTCTTCTTCATTCTATTCCCCTGCCGTCATCCCTTTTTGGATGGAGAAACCCCTTGGCCTCCCGTCGTGCAAATCCCTCTCCTTCCTGACAGAGGAGGAACGCGCTAATTAGCTCTATTAGTTCATTAAACGGGGAGGATGCCTTGCCGTAATTTGGATATTGAGCGTGAACCGCAAGTCTGCGAATATATAGCGAATGGCGGCGGAGAGGGAGGATGGGAAGAAAAGGAGGAAGGCGGAAGAGGGAAAGACAGAAGGAGAGAAGAGAAAGGTGGAGGAAGAAGGGGGTGTTTGGAATGTGGTTTGGAGTGAAGCGGGACAGGAAACCAAGGGGTTGAAAGAGTACCATCCATTGAGGGTTTTTGGGAGGAATGCGAAGGAAGAGCGAAATCCCAAGCATAGAGAGAGATTAAGTAGATGATGGAACGGTGGTTTTCGTCAATTAACGCAACTTGTTTCACAGGAAAAATTTTTAAATTATTAATGAATATATCTTATTTTCTAGTCAGAAGATGCGTGATAAAACACCTTAGCAGTGCAATTAAAATCCGGTAGTTTGGATTGTAACTTAGACTAATTTTTATATATTCTCAGCTTTCAGACTGTAAGGGACGACTGGTTAGCATTTTTCCAGGTGTTGTCCCCACGCTGGTAGTTTCTGAGGGGATTCATGCGAGAAAAACCATGGGAAATTTTGACGTAGAAGACGCCTTAATATCTCACAGCTGGGAGGGGAATGCAAATAAATAAGATCCTTAATATCTACTCTCTATACTATGGTACATGCAAGTTTTTAAACGGCTCCCTTAGTTTTGTATTTTTTGACACATCTCAAAAGGTTTTCTTGTTTCTTCTGTACCATTGAATATTGAACAACGCGGGAAAATTTGTTGGCCAGTGTGTTACTGCACTGAGTTATTCGGTGAATAGAAATAAGATTTCTTTCTAGCACAAATGTGGTAAATTAGGATCCATCTTTGTTTTGATATAATTCTCAAATTCCATTGTTCGAAATTCCTTACTTCCTCTTGGATCTTGCTTTGTATGTTTATTTCTTGTCATAGCGTTATTACCGTCTCGTGGTTATTTCTATGACCGACATCACGAGCTGTCAAATGAGACCTTTCGAGCTTGAACTATTTTTACCGTTATTTGATTGTCATTTATGACTGATTGAATGAATTCAAGCTCGATTATTTGGCTTAGAGTTTTCATAATTTCGAGTATTTAAAAAAAAATAAATTGCCTTTGAAATTTGGGTAATTGATTTAACATATTTTTAAATGTTAAACCTTCATATGATCACTCATGACATTCTTGGAGTCTTATACATTTCTCACCAACATTTTGGTCGTGAGACAGCTGCATAATATATAGATCTACTTTTTAGTCCTTTCACGCTTAATTTTGTAAACTTAAAAGTACGTTTTATTATTGGTAGGAAGTGAATTAAACTTAGATACTAACAGTGCGCCTAGTAGATATTTATATAAAATATTTTGGTTATAAATGTAGATATATATATATATATATATATATATATATATATATATATATATATATATATATATATATATATATATGGACAATCAAGCGATAGTCTGATGTGAGCAACGAAATGTATCAACGTACTCTTCGACTAGAAACTCATGGACTTCATTGACACGTTTATGTTGCCCTCAGTCACAAAGGCGTTCAATAGGGTGCAATGCGTTGGTTTTGACGAAAACAAGTAGACTGGCATTAATCCTTTAAACGTTTGTCATTGATTTCACGCTTGAGCGGTTTGCTTTAGCGAGGGTAAGAAGAGGTAATACGTTTCGGAGGGATAGGTTGTGGGGGGATGAACGCGGAGTGAGATGAGAACGAGTTCGATACAAAGCTGCGGTGTAGCGGTTTGAGGATTTCAACAGCAGGAATGTTAAGAGGGTATTAGCAGAGAATTGACGGAAATCAGCGATTGGGATTGCACATGTGCCTCGACGATGGAATTAGGAACGCTTTCCTCCCCACACCTTTTAGTCCTATGAAAGATGTTTCAGTGTTTTGTGCTTTTAGGGGGACAGGTGAGAGAGGAGGGTTGGACTGATCTGAGGGATACTTTGGGAGGTACGTCGAAGTAGCGCGCGCCGAGATTATTTCACAAACGGCTAATGGCGAGCGCAACGAGGGGGAGAGAAGGATGACACTCAGTTAACTTCAACCACCCTTTCCTTCCCATTCCAATCCCGTCCAATTAAATCACCCCTCCCGACAATTTGCAAAAAAAATAACGAAACCTGGTTGTAGACCCTCTTAAAAACCACACCTCACGCTCCCTCCGCACCTTCTTCGTCCTGTATGGATAGCGAGGTGCTCATTGGAGTGAAACTGTGCCATGAGGGAAGAGGGAATAAAAAAGAGGGAGCTTTAACCCCTTCAACCCGTCGAAATCCTCATTAGCGTCATCAATTACGCTTTACTTTTGTTACTTTCGTCTGTTTTTATCCTTGCTATGCGACAGGGGGGTGTAGGAAAGATTAAAGGGGGTCGTCGTTGTCGTTTTCAGAGGTGGAGAGAGAGAGAGATGTGGTTTTGAGGCGTGCGAAGCGCGTAATGGGGATAAAAGCGAGGAGAGGGCTTGGGTTCTGAGTAAAAGAGTTTGGGTGGGGGTAAATAAGCATGAGATTAGAACAGATATTTTTAGGAGATGTTTAAAGCAAGTAATAGAGTAGAATAAAGCAAAAAAATCGAAGTGTAGTTACATATTAGAGTGAATGGTAGGACGGTAATGAAGGGTTGGAAATAAAACAAATAGTGATGATTCAATCTGGAGATGGAAAGGGACCTTTCATCAACAGTGGCATTCTTTCGGTAAACGCCACTACGCCTCTGCTACCGACTATTCCTATGCGCTAATAGTAAAATCTCATCAACATCATGGCGAGAGAAATAAATTGCTGGTCTGTGTGTTGTCCATCTAAGCCGACGTGTCTAGTTTGGGTTTAATACACGTGTTACGAAAGTAAATAGATTCCGATCATGCAGGAAGTGTTTTATGCGCACTTCAGTCCCTAGTTCCCGCAGGTTGGTTTTATGTGTAGACGGCGCATTTTCTCGCTGATCTCGAAAAGGTTTCGTGATCCACTTCCACGTCAGGGATGGTTTATGAGTATCATTCTTATCTCTCTTTAAAATACACTTCTTTTCTTCAATAACTTTGAGGAAATGTTAAGGGCGTTCTAAGAAATAGGGAGAATTGATGAAAATAGATAGTACGATAGATGATGTGTGAGAAGGGCAAGGTATGAGCATTGGCGTTGAGATGAGTTGGGTTTGAGGGACATAAATGAAAGGAGAGTAAGAGAGAGAAGTGGGGAGGACTGTTACTCTCGTTTTACTGTCAGGGTCGTTCAATTTAGTGAGCGAAGTTGCATAAAACTTGAGCCCTCGTATTAAACCGAAAGGGGAAGGTTTAATTTTAGGGGTTGGTAATTAGCGGGGGCGGGTGATTAAGCAGGTGCCTCCTTTTTATTTATGTTTTTTTTTAGGATTTCGTGTTTTGAAGCGTGGAGAACTTGGATGGGAAGAGAGGGAAGGATGGAGAAATAACTCTTCTCCCTCCTCTGGCGTCAGAGAAAATCCGGTGCTTAAACGTAGGCGAGTAAGATTTGCTTAATGACATGAGATGTTTTTATTTTACGTTTGAAAAGGGTGAGCCGCATTCGTACTCATGTGAGCGAAAGAAAGAAAATAGTTAACAATTGTGTGTTCTCTCTTCGTGAAAAAGGGATCGTGGAGAATGTGATGACTTAAATGAGTTTCAACCCTCCTGGTAACTTTTTCTGTCCCGGTTACTGTTGTATGAGGCATTACTTTTTGGTATCTACCGTTTAAAGTAGGTTTGAGATGGACGAAGAATGAACTGCAGTAAATTTCTCTGCCCCTCCTAACAAAAAGTAACCTAAAATCCGACATAACAGTGAACCCTTCTTCAATTCTTCACCTAACTTTAAAAACGTGTGACTCTTAACCATAAAAATATTTTTTCTCTTTTCGAGGAATCTCTGAAATATTCTATTATAGATTTCGTAAAAATTTGCTCATACGGGATATTTTTCTACTTCTGGTATTATGCTTTTTCTACGGTGAACACAAAATCGACCTTACATGAACCGGTCTCTGTGAATTAAATCCTTGCGCGCAGAACATTTAGATCTCCTTTCCTGATTAAATTTATATGGAATAGATTATCGACAATAGTCATTGAAATTTTGGCCTTAGAAATTATGTACTTCAGTGTTCAAGATAATATACACTCACGACAAAAGACCGGAATAGTGGATGCTATAGCAAAGAACCTAATCGTATTTTTTCCCTTTTAAATCCTGCTAAATGTACATTTCATCGAAGGAATTGATCACATATTTCTCCAAGTGATTCCCCTGCTGTTCCAAACCTGCTGACCAAAATTTCACTCAAAACTGTTGCTGTTAATTCGACCGAATATTTTTGATTGAGAAGTTCCCTTCAGAGCAAATAAGAGCGCATCTCTCCACTATTCTTAAAAGCCAGTCTGCCTGTCTCTCTCTCTCTATGATCTGGGCCTCGTCGTCCTGCTGCAACTAGAAGTTATCGAGGATGTGGGATACATTCGGATTGGATTATCCATGGATGTGGAGGAACGGAAGGTTGCAGGATGAGAGGTTGTGGGAGGGAGTCCCGAAAAGTGCTTCCGCCCGAATTAGAGGGAGGAGTGAGAGGAAGTAGGTAGGGCGCTGCTTGATTCCTGAAGTTGGAAGGAGGAAGAAACGGCAAGGAAGGCGAAAGATGAGATAGGAGTTTGAGCTAGGTGGGCTAGGTTACGTAAGTGCGAAATGGAAGGTAAGGGGAGACGGGGAGGAGGCGAGTGGTTGGACGGGAAGGCTTTGTTAGGGGGATGCGGGAGGGAGGATATTGTCGAGAGTTTGGCTGGGCGGAGGGAGGAAGGGCGGGCGGAACGGGTGGGCTTCTGTAGGGGTCGTTAGATTGATGCTGATCGCCTTCGATCTCGCAGTTTGAGGTTAGGATCGCTCTGATGGTGATGGACGGGGTTTGCTGGAGGGGCTTGCGAGTCTGGAGAGAGTGGAAGGGGGTGGGGGTCGTGTGGACTGGAGTGGGAGGAATCGCAAGGAATGATGGGGCGAGAGTGCGGGTAAGGTCTGAAGGGGGGAGGGGTAAAGGGAGGAGAGGAAAGGAAGGAGTGGCACATGGCAGAGGGGGGTGGGGGACGTTTGATGGAGGAGGGGACGGAATCGAGAGATTGGAAGGGATAGATGTTTGGCCCTTGGGCGTGTGCGCGGGACGTAATGGAGGGGGGAAGGGGAGTGTGAGGGGGAGGTTGGAGAGTGAGATAGGGTGATGTGTGTACGTGAATCCGGGAGGTAGTGCGGGGGTACTTATGGGAGGGAGGGTGGTGCAGAAAGAGGGGTTCGGCCGAGGTGAGAGGGGGGAAAGAGGGGAAAAAATGGGGGGGGGGGGAGTGCAAGGTGGTGTCACCTCGGGCGGGAGATTGTCCTCTGGTTGGGGGTTTGGGGGTTGAGAGGGACGGGAAGTGGGGTGAGGAGGCTAAAAGCTTTCTCACTTGCTCTCTTTTTCATTTCCACTCCGTCTTCCATCACCTTTTCCTCCATTCGTCGAATTCCTGATCAAAATCCTACGGTGAGCAAGCGATCTGTATCCACAATGATATTTTTTTCTGAATTTATCTTCTCACACTAGAGATCTACCTATGTCTATACACCATGAACCACACTCGTCCATAAGGAACCATAGTAGGGTTTATTGTAACGTCATCCACGGGGAAAAAGAGAAAAATAGATAATGAAAAGTTTTTTGAAAATATCATTGTTTTCCATCATCTATTTTAATGGGGAATTACGCTATCGAAGAGCGGATACTTCGACATATCTGTTAGGCTGAGGCTATTACTCTGTAACTATTGCCTGATGTATCGATTTACATATACGCCTTAGATGCTTATGCAGATGAATTCGCAGATGAATTCTTACGAATGGTAATTATCTAATGAGATCGAACTTCAATTCAAATATTTTTATTACTCCAGAATATACTGCCACTATGTGACGATGTCTTTGAATAACAGATCTTGTTCTGCACTTAATTAATTTTTTGAACTGAGCTATAATTCATGGATACCATTCATATGTTTGCATCAAGTTGGATCAATTTTAGTGGTAGGGAGGACTAAATACGTATGTTGGTAACGCATGTTCTCTTCCCGTATTTAAACTCGTACAATGGCGTTGTATAAGTTCCAACGGTAGCGAGCAATTTTAACTTGAACAATGCTTATCAATGCTCTAAACTATGAGGAGTGTGTTTTTCTAACTTTATTTTCAATCCTGGATGTAGTTTGTAACTTGATGGTATTTTTCCTTATGTACTGCTTAATATTTTTCTAATTATACCATCATCACCTGCAGAAAGTACTTATTGCTTAGTTTTTATCATGATTGTAGAGAGAAAAGTGCAAATGATGGTGACTGGAAATGACAATAGGTGAGTAACGGTTCCTCTATTCGGCAGTATTGCACGGCCGTAATTGTATATTTACCGGTAAATAGTATCGAACGAAACTGATATTTTTCTATATACGAGTGTTCCAATCGAGTCACAGGATAGTATTATTTCAGATAATTTATGTAGTCTAAAGGTGACTGGTATGCATCACTTCTTTGGCTAAAAGGTCGTTGTTAAAAGAATTCTGCGATCCTCAATCTACATTAATATAAAACACAATGCCTTTTAATTTATTTCTACTTGTTATACATTGTTATCTCTTTAATAAGGTTTTATAATGGTATGAGACGCCGACCATGAGGGGACATTTTCTTTGAGAATTGGTTTTGACGTTCCTTTAAAAAATTACCTGAGAGTCGCTTTCAGTCATGTTATTGAAAGTTGATCAAAGCAAAAGTAAAAATTACCATTCCAATTATATTCCCATGAACCATCGTGAGCGTTTTCATCTCGTCCAATCACCTTCTAATCTCTTTGGAACTGCGTTCGTCGGACTACAAAGCTTTTATGTGCCAAACACCGTTATAATATTGTAAATTCATAAGTTCGTGGGGGAAATAAGCACATTTCCACTATATCATACCGTGAATTTATTTTGCATTTAGCGTACCCTTCCTGGATTTTCCCTGGAGAACTTCCAGTATGTAGATTTGTGATTGAAACCAGGACGTTTCATTGTTTAATACCACATAAACGGAAGGTTTTTTTTTCACATAAATTGGATCCATAAAATTTAAGTAAAACCTGCAAAGTTATATCCATTGGAATACCGGTTTGTAATAAATAATGCAACGAATTCATTTTTATTAGGATTTACTTTTTGTGAGTGAGTTAAACCTCGAGGATTTTCTAACCTACATTTCCTTTCTAGAGCAGCGGACCTTGTTGAAAATTCATTTCTGAAAATTTTGCATGTTCCATATAGGAGTAATACAAGGATAACATAAACCCTAATAGCGTAAAATATTATAAAATACGGTGATATTATTCTGATCATAAGTAAGATGGCAACATTAGAAATGAGGTAGACGTAAGACGACAAAAAGTTGCGACATATGAGGAATATGTTTGATTTTGTGAAGAGGAAAGGAGGAGCCATTATATTGTTATTCCATAAAGACGTTGGGATAACCATGAGTAAAGAGGAAGATAGAAGATGAGGCTAGAAGCATAGCATGTTCCCGATGATAATAGAAATGAAGGGAGGTTATGATAGAATGAAAATAAACCCCTATCCGATACGCAGAAGCCTAAAGACTAACTAGGAGAAAACAGAGACGAAGGGGTATGTTGGAATGTTCAGGAGGTGAAGAAGAATTTATTTGCTAGGGGTCAATACATGTGGGACGATGGGAGAAAATGAAAAGTAGGACAAAATTTGGTTAGTTATATCATGTTCATCAACTCAAAGGACTTATAATAAGTAATATGCCACAAAGAATTCTCAAAAACTAGAGTAATGATTTTCCGTGTTTATATGATATTTCTGGATTTAATCTCTGGTTTGATGGCATTCTTGTGGATGTTAACTCACGTGATGCCTGATGTCAAAGTTAGTGTACTTAAGTGTAATGGGACGCTTCATGTATCATTGAGAAAAAATTATTTATCTAAAATTTTGATTCAAGTTCAAGGCATTCATAGTGTTTTTCGTTACGCTATGTTCTCGGTTTTCTCTTTTGTCTATTTTCTCTATGTGCTCCCATGTTTGCTCAAACTCTCATAGGTATTCATAATTTGACTCTTCCCGGTGGACTTAAGCCTGGAGATTCTGGCTGTTCTTCATTCTGCTTTCACTGCGGCATTTTTCCTTCCATTCTTCCCATCTTAAGAAAGCCATCAATTTGGTTCCGGTCACATCTGATATCACCTTGACTTTGGCCCCACATCATGATCCTTTCCCTTTACCTCCACTGCTCTACCGAATGCGACGCCATATCCCATCCCCTCCCAACTTAGGAATAGCACTTGGGGTTTTTCTTGCCTCTTCCTAACCCTCCTTTCCTACCACTACACTTTCCGAATTCTTACTCCTCTTCCATTTTCATCAGAAAATTCCAGGAGACGCTTTGCTTCCAAACCCCCCCTTCTCCGTCGCATTCATTTCCACCCTGTTCCACTCCTCATCCCATCGCGCATGCATCTGTTTCAGATGGCCAAATCGCATTCAGGGTCGTGCCAAGATGAAATGAAAAAAAACGCGACGGATGGAGTTGAGACGAAGATATTTAACTCGTAGGGGGGGAGAATTTGGAACTGGAGATTCGGGTTGGAGTGGGGAATGAAGAGAAGTATGGCGGAGGTTGGGGTTGGTGAGGTTATGAGCTTGGGGGGGGAGCGAGGGTTGCGGAGAAGGTGGACGTCGGGGATCCTCAGACGCAGAAACTAATAAACTCTTGCCGTCATATGGCCGTGGCACTCTCAACGTACGGTAGGATAGAGGGAGGCGAGGGTCTTGGATTTTGACCCCTCACAATGAAATATGTTGAGTATATTCCCTGATTTAAAGTTATTTTCATGCTGCAGAACTTTCAGAATTGAACTCTTGAACTATATTTTTTGTCTGTTCGAATATGAGTGCGCTTTTTAAAATTACTTGACGTTACTTCAACTACTTTTTGATTCATCTGACCTTGGTTATAAGTAATTGCCAGTCGTATTTCACATCAAACTTTGCTATGTAGCACAGAAATAAATGCTACCCATTTCAGGAAGTCATCAATCTTATTTCGGTTCTCAAAATAATGGCCCATTGGTCATTCTAATTTCATTGTTCTATGAAGTAGTTATGCTCCAGATGTTAAAGTAATTTACATCAAAATTTACTTCTCGGTTGTGATTTATTCCTCAACCTTATTTTCGAGGTATTCAATCACCACTGTTCTTGTTTCTGAATATAATGAGAAACCTGGGGGATATTATTTAGAAAGCATACTAGTCGTCATTGAGTCTTCAAATCATTGTTTACAATTTTGCTGTAATGTCATCCACTCTTTGTCAGGTGCTTCTTAATATGCCCAAAACGACCTCACAATGACCCATACGGATGGGAATATTACTCGTATTATGTACTACGAGTGTTTGATCGAGAGGGTATTAGCGAAAACTGGAATTTCGCACATGTCAGGATTCCAAACAAAGCACGTTTGGTCGAATACTTTGAAAACCTCGCGACTGCGTTCCTTGAAACGGCATAGAGCTGACATAAAAAAGGAATCAGGAGTAGGAATGAGGTGTGGTGGTATATAGTAGACCTCGGGGTAGCGGACGAAGGTTTCGAAGGGGAGATGGGGGAAGGCGTTAAAAAAATCGATCTTCATCGACGCTACCAGGGGTAGAGAAAGTACGAGAGTCCGCCGGAGGAGGGAGGGAGGGAGGGAAGAGAGGGCAGATGCGAGGGGGTAGGCGAAAGGAAAGGCGGCGTCGGCCGTCCTACTCCGGCAGCACAAGGCCCCGCCAAGGGGGTCGGCGGGAGCAACAGTTAGCAACAGCTTTAGCCACGCGTTGCCATTCTATCGCCCTCTCTCTCTCTCTCTCTCCTCCTCCCCCATCTTAACATTCTTCCATCTTATCGCCAACCCCGCCGCCCCTCCCCTCTTACCCCCCTCGGCCTTCCTACTCCCCTTGGGGCTCCGTATCGAGCAGATTCCCAGAGTTTGCCTTCCTTACCCGCGGGAATTTTTTTTTCTCCCACCCTGCCCCCCTCCCTTCCAAATCCCTCCCTCTTTTATCTTCTCGCTTCTCTCAGAACCCCTTGCGCCTCTCCTCCCGACCCTCCCTTCCCACGCAGTTGCGAGCCAAAACTCCTGCGAAGCCGTATTTTCCCACCCTCCTTTCCCTTTCATTTCCTCCAGCGCATCAACCCCCCCAGAATTCCGTCCCTCCTCCTTCCACAGTCCCGCACTCCATCTCGCCCTCACCTCCTCTTCATTCTCCTACCCCCCGAACCATCTTGACTCTCCAGACACTCATTTTGACCCCTTCTCCTCTTTCCCTGCCTTTTCGCTCTCCCCTTCACCGCTACTGCGTTGGGAGTCCCTCTCTTATCCGATTCTGATTCGGGCTCCCTTCGTATGCCATTACTTGGCCCAATGATACGAATTCCTATTCAATTTTCTGTTTTTATCGTTTGGTTTGTTTCGTTAGTACTCGGGGAACTACACATTTTGTTTATATCGCATGAATCCGTTCACAGCGATGGCCAATAAAACATATTTCAATTAAAAAGTTTTCCTTGAGATTTTGTGGATTATAACACATAACCTTCGATTCTGTGCGTTTTTCTGAATATATTTTTTTCCAGCATATCCGTCTTAGGCGAATAGGAATAATTCTAATTTTTTTATTGCGTACATTTTTCGGCGTGTTATAAATTCTTCCCAGGGTCTATAAGTGATAAAATATCGCAATTCATTTTCTCATGTCCCAAGTGGATTTTATTTTTAACCTTCAGCTGAGCCGTAGTAATTCGAATCCTCAAATATCGCATTTCTTTCATCCATGTGGATGAAAATGCTGAATTTGGGAATTTTTAATGACATAAAGCGTAATTAAAATATAATTTTAAAGAAAATTTAATGATAGTGGTAAACATTTAAAGTTGTATATGTATGGATTGAAGTAATTGACTTCGTTAACGGTTCAATACTTTCGTAGATCAGTGTTTCTTTATGTTACAGATTGTACGGCAAAGATATTTTGTTACTAAAGATATAGCATGAATAACCCACAGTGGAATTGATAGAATGATATGTTGAACATAGCAGAGAGATGTAAATAGACAAGGATTCTCCTTATTTATAACAAGAATATAGTTGGTAAAAAATTTAATCTTGTTTTTGCGTCAGTGTTCTTCAAAGTATTCGCATACTATTACAAATTGCTACTTTTGAGGAATATAATATATAGGCTACTTTTGAAAAATAATATAGCAATGGGAATTCGCGTGAAAAAATCTTTCGCTATTCCTGAGTGTAGGCAAGGAGTCCATGGAACATTTTATAACAATATTGATTTTCAGCCCTTTTTTTTTAAAGGTTTCAGATATTTGAGGATTAACTTATTTCCCAAATCACTTACGCTTCGTGCGTTAGCGAATTCACTCAGTTGGGGGACAGATTTGATCAAGAGCGAGGTTAGACGGTCTCAGAGGAGGAGTTGGCGCATTCATGTCGTCTTCACTTTTACAAACAAGAAGAAGGTTAGGCTACCGCGTGCTTCAACTAAACACTGGGATTAAAGGCTGTAGGTTGGTAAAAATGTCATAAACAATGGCTATTATAAATTGAATTATCAATGAAAAACATAAATACGTTAAGGAGAAAATTCCCTGAAGTGTGTGGACTCTCAAGGATATGTCGTATCGTAAGACCGACGGACAAACTTGGCATTATGCTAATTATACTGGTTTAATGAGGTGGACTTTTTTTATTTGTTGATTGGGGCAATGTTGTTTGATATCGCCTTGATTCGTCCTGGACTACACCTTGCAATGGATGACGCGGAGGTATTTGCCTTCTAAAGCAAAGTATTCACGATAAGAACATTCAAACTACATTGATTGCATGGACCTTAACATGAGAGGGTTTTTTTTAGGTAGCTATTTCGTTTGATTTTCTTAAATATTTTGTCATTTAAAAATTGCCCCAGAGGTAGGAGAACCTGAAAATCTGAATCAGTGCAAATACTATCAATGTCTAATATTTTAATTTTGATTTAGGCGATCGTAACGATTTTAAATTCTCTTTTTTTTTTACAGTGATCCACATGTGCCCATTTTATATATTTCTCCTTTAAAATACTTTTAGTGTTTGTGCATTCATCATTGTGATCAATGAGCGATATATTTGAATTATTTTGATAAAGGAAAACATTTTCGATTTTCCTTTGTCACGTGTAAAAACAAACTTTTTAGAACTCACCTTTATATTTGATTCCCTATCTATGTAAAATTAATTAATTTGTAGTGAATACAAAGGAAAAAATTTGTACTGAATACATTGATTCAGAAAAATTGTGTTCTTAGCAGAGAGTGGCATGCTGCAAGTTTTGACTGTCAAATATGTCCAAATAATGGAATGATTAGAATGTGTTTTTTTTTCTTTTTGATTATTTAACATAAAGTGTTAAATTTGGAGATGAAACAGGGAATTAATTTTATTATGCTCCATGGGATAAGTTGAATATGAGTGGCGTTGCGAATTTTATATCAGGGCATAGTGGCTGTATTGGGTATATTAGCATTACGTAAAAATTACATTTAAGATTAAAAAATCCCCATGACTTATCTCTCCAAGCATGACATAATGGTAGGAATGAACACGGTACAAGGAAGAAGGAAAAAGTTAGTCAAAGCCAAATATCGAAATTATATCGGTTTCCCCCCGAAAGAAATATGGCAGTGAAGTAATCAAGTAATGGAATTAAAATAATGTTATTAAAATATAGTAGCTAAGGGACGTTAAATAATTGTTATTTTAAAATCACTATATTAAGTTACTTACTCCACGCTGTTTGATATAATTTTTACTCCTATGCAGCTAATAATGTTTTGCAGCAGGTAACCATTTCAATGTCTAGGTTTCATAATATCAATAATATAGTATTTTACATGCTTTGTCAATGCTTTCATAGCTATTTGTTTTATTTAGATTTATTCAAAATATTTGAAGAATTCTTCGAAAATACACGTCTTTACTGTCTTACCAAGTAAAAATACGCGAAAGAAAAAACGTTTTTAAGGAAATTAATCAATGCGAAAATAATTTTGCCTCAGAACGGAATATATTTCCACCTGTTTGCCGTATCTTCGAGAAAAAATAAAGGATTTCAACAATTTAGCGGGTATATACATTGACACTAAAAGTTTTCTCCCTGGATCCTCAAAAATATTCCCTTTGTGCATTTCATTAACATACAAATTCAATTAATCAATTTTCCAATTAACGATATTAAGGACACCGGATTGACTGCCATAACCCTATTTAAGAAACCAATCCACACAAGAGTTGGAGCGGCATATCATCAATGGAAAGCAATTTGCCTAATAGGAAGCGTCATCGATAAAGGAAAACTCTTCGTGGATGTGCATATGTATAAAATATATATGTGCACACACAACGCCATTCGATGCATGGGGATAACTCATGAGAGTGATATGTATATGTGTGTGTGTATATATATATATATATATATATATATATATATATATATATATATATATATATATATATATATATATTGAAACGTTAAATCTTCGAAATGGCCCATTGGTCTGACGAGACGTGCACAGAAGAGCGTGAGTGTATTGAAATTGAATGAGTGAGGGAGAGGAAAGAGCAAAAGGACCCGGGATATCGGGAGACCTGCGAAAAAACGGATCAAAAGAGAGAGAGAGGTATGGGTGTGTATTTTTTTTTGGGCTGGGGACTGTAAAGGAAAACGTGGGGTGAGTGATTAGGGAGGTAGACTTGGGGGAGGAGGAGGGGGATGAAACCGGGGAAGGGGGAGGAATTCGAAGACTACGGGCGGGAGGGGTGGATGAATCGGATGTGTTGGCTGCGAGGCGGGCGCGGGACCCAGAGAAGGATAAAGGGAGGGATTTGCGGCGCCAGGATTTTCTCGAGGGCGTTGTCTGCAAAGGGATTCATCTTCTTCCCTTATTCCGTTCTATCTTCTTTACCACTCATATCCCACCTTCCCGTCCCCTCCCCCGACAATCCTACCGTTGAAACCCTCTCCGACGCCCACCTCATCGTCGAGGGAAGACCCCAATTTCCCACTTTCCCATCCCACAGTCATCTTGGCCTTCTTCTCTATCCAATGTGCTTCCCTCTCTGCCAGTTTCCCACATTCCCTGCTCAATTAGGGTGGCTTGCGGCAAAAGAGGGCGAAAAATGCATTGCGGTCCTCAACACCTCTTTCTTCCGGCTTCCGGAAACTCACATACCAATGAATATCCGGACAAATATCCCCTCAAATCTCTCTCTTATTCAAATATCGGGGCTTAAGTTTTTCCGTACTGATGCTTTATATTTCTTTTCGGTGTAATTCTTTTCTTGTTCCAAAAAACTAGAAGCATTTCTCGTTTTCTCCTGAAGAGCCAATTTGAAGGAATGGTGCAGCTCATCTAAGCATCCTCAAGTATTTAAAACATATCATGTCATGTGTCATATATTTAAGGACATATTGTGTGTAAAGGTAATGAGTGACAACACCTCCAATTTTTGTGCTCCATTACTTTATCCAATACCTCCAATTTACTTATGGTCGGTATAATCGATTCATTTAGAAATGTGGACGCATCAGGGTTAGTATGGAGCATTAGGATTTTATTGGAAATCAGCATTGTAGGCAGCAGGATGTATGTATACAGTGTAGTTTGATGAAAATGCTGTATTTTTTGCTATTGGAAGTGTATATGTGATGTGTTGTGAAGCTTTTCGTCTCCAAAATATAGAAAGAGCTTTGCAAGCAGCGTTCATTCTCTAGATGAATGGCATCGTGAAGATTACTATAATCCAATGAAAGCGGGTGTTTGCTAAGCGCCCGGGCGTAACTTGAATCATTGAATTAATTGAATTTCTCTATAATTTGAAATGGAAAGCTCTTGCGCGAAAAGACGCATCGTTTGGGCGAGCTTAAATGTATTGATTCTGAGTATTTCAATTCAATGGAATTGACTCATTTCATTTGTTGATGAGATACGATGGTATACTCCCTTTGATCGTTCTGTAACGTCTCATTTGATGTACTCCTAATTGGACGTGCCTGTATGACCATACTTTTTGATCAGTAAACGTAGGAGCATTTTGAAAGGTGATATTTTGCCAAATAATTTATTTCTTAATGCTATCTATACAGTGATATTTTCATATATCGCCCTAATAATGTACTTTTAATTATTCTCCTTGGAGAGTACACATGGCTGGTGCCGTGCCATTCTGTTATGAACGGTTTTACTAAAGCATTTCACTAGGTATTAGCTTTCTTCTCCTTACCAATTAAACGTGAATGGATATTCCTTTTGGATGACAGTGTTTCGTCAAAGTCGCGTATCCCCAAAATCAAAAATGAAGTTTCATTTTGAGGATTTATGTAACAAGATTAAAAAAAGACATGTATCACTAACTGGAATTTGATCATTGGTCACATTTGTTAATAATGTATGACTCACAGTGGGCATTCAAACAAAAAATGCAAACCAAATTAAATCTATACGTTATTTTTCCAGTTTCATCAAAAGTTCCTGCATGTATCCAATGTCTTCAACTAAGTATTTTATGTCAAAATTAATGAGGAGTTCGTCGATGGTATCGATTAGGAGAGCCTTTTGTTACAAAATAACAGAAATGATTTATCAAATTCTTCGTATGCTAAGTAATTGAATATGAATGCAACATGCTTTGCAATAGTGCTCTGTCAATAATGATTGATTATTGTTCGGTGACATGTAAAATGATGAGCGATTACGCAAGAAGGTCAGCAATAGCTATAATTATAAAATATGCAGAGTATTACTTCATCCAAGAAAATATCTTCGCACTTCTTAGTGACTAACTTCTTTAAAAAATCAATTTTCCTAGCGATGAATGAAACGAATCCAAACTCAAAAATTTTTAATAAAAGGTGCAGCGTAGTAACCAATGTAAAATAATTATTTGAATAACTGAAACTGGCAAGATTGACTTTGGGCCGACCGCATTCTGTGTAATTTACGCTCTAATCTCCCTGTGTTTTGCGGCATCCCGATTTTTTGTCGTTGAAGCACAAATCACAGCAAGACCTTAAATACAGGCAGATGTATTACGACTGTTCTAGCAGGCATGACATTTTGGAATTAAAGATGTACCCAAATAATAAGAATCTCAAGTAAACAATTGCGAAGAGCGCCTTCATTCTCACTCAAAAATTCATCATACCAAATATGTTCCCATATCTAATTTACGCCTAAGGCTTTAGAGAAATTGGACATGGCCTCTGAACATTTGCTAACGTATATAAACATATGTAGTGTACACATGGATTATGGCTGTGGTTTTTATGGCATCAGTCACCACGTATGAAATTTAAAATCGAATCATCGTTATTTATTCCTAGTAAATCCTAAGGTTTTGTGATGTTTTGCCATCTGTATTGTGTTCACGAAGGATTCCTCATGTTGATTAGTTAAAACTAGACTATTTCATTAATTTTCTCATTGTGACCTCACCTATCCATATTAACCTCACCTTTTTATGTTTTAAATTATAGACGTAAGAATTTGACTCTTACCATATGAATACCACGGTACTTTAACGTTGGAGATATAATATTAATGCCTCGATCAGCTTCTGTCGTGTGTTACTCTGTACTAATTTTGAGAGTCTTCTGTTCTGACAAAGGAATTGGGCGTTGTTATTTTTTATTCCTGAAGGTAATGTCGTCAACGACCACACTTTTGTTGTGGTATTTTCGCAATTTATCCCTATGGTGAATTTTAAAAAGAAGAGAACGTGAAAAAGATGTCTCTTTTTGTTAGAATATATTCTTTTCATTTTTATCAGGAGGTTCTCTAGAAAGAACGCTGTAACCATTTAATTGGTCTGAAAATCGTAATGGATAATGTTTACAACATTTTACCACGATAAAGCTGGAAAAGGTCAATATTATTTTTGGCAAAATTTGAGACTACTATAATACTGAAAAGAATTTGGCAGCTGTCATTAATTGAAACCCATTTGAATTTTTAACAACTAAGCTCGACACCTCCAACGATAATTAAATTGACCAAATTAATATTTATTCCCTTAGAAACAGAAAACGACATAATACGAGAAGAATATTTGCTGTCGACACTATATTGCTTATTTTATAATAGAGTATTTGCAAATAAATTTTGCGAGAGAATTTTTTTATAAATGAGTTTTACCCGTGCTCTTTAAAATTGGGTGGAGATTCATAACACTGAAAAATGGGAGGAGAAAATGTGAAACAGCAGTTAGGCGTTGCTGAAGCCTAAGGATTAATGTGAAACATCGGTTTTATGGAATTCTTGATATGGTAAAGTTCCTTTACCGTTGGCTTATAATTTTCTGTTCTTTTGAGTGCATTCAAATTTATGATTCATTAGGTCGTCTTAATGGAATTATAACAATAACGCATGGAAGAACAATATTTAGAATGCTACATGATGATTAAAATTTTAATAATCCATTTACGTAATTGAATAAACTTTTTTTCTATTTTTGCAAATGCTTTTGGGAAATCAGTGAAAGTCAAACTCAACGTAAATTCCCTTTTGGATTATGGCACCTCATAAAGGCAACAGTTAACGGCCAAAATTCCTTTTGGAGGCTCACGTTTATGCTATTTGGATTCCTGCGACTATTCCGTTTACCACAACGTTAACGTCACTTTGCTTACTCAGTTCTTTTACTTCGTGGTGTTATACGAGAATACGAAATAGCAAGTAAACGTATGCTTCATATTGGTTCCCTCTGTCCCCGTTCACCGAAAATGAGTGCTATATCTGGTTAATACTCAGTCCGAGGAAACAATTTAATGGTAGCTCTCATTAAGATAGCATTTAAAACATTATCAACTTATTTTGACCTGAATTAAAATACGTTTATGCTTATTGTACTGATAGTAAATAATTAATTGAGAAATGGTAATCTATAAGTGGGAATTAAATCATAATTAAATCTCTCCAAAATTGTATAATACAACTCTCTGTTTAGTTATATTTTATGTGGCAAAATTTTTCGCGTATCTTTCTAATCGAGTTGCTCATGCCTTTTGTGTACCGTTGCTCCTCCTTCAGTTATCCCTATCCACTACCTTCATTTCATCTCTCTGTTCGTCCCTCTTACTCTTCCGACTTACTGTACGTATATCAGTTTCACTCTCCTCCTTCCCCTCTTTACGTTTCTTTCAAATTAATGTTCAATCACATGCATGATTAATAGTCATAGCCGTCGTATTGCATAGCCTATCCAACCCTTTCCGTCGACATTACATTATATGATTATTTTATTCATTTATCTTATCTGACGAATTCATTTTCTTTCTACAGAATCTGCACTTTACGAAATCCCCCCAGAGGAACCGCGAAAGAGAGAGAAACTGTGGTGAGTAATTTTTCCATATTTTTTCTGAGTATAACATCAACTTTGGTTCTAAAAAAAGACAACTGATTAGAATCTAATGAGAGTTTATACCTGGGGCCGCCGTATACTATTCGGACCCATGAACGTCATCATGTTCCTGCTTAAATTTTCTAGTGCTTACATCTGAACGACGGTAAATGTTTATGACCTTTTAAGTAATAATTTCACAAATAAACACATAATCTTATTATTTATCAGATTCTTTCTTGCCATGTTTCTCACTTGAGAGTACTATCTGATTTTATCCTCTCTGCGGTCATTATGAACGTATAATAATATATGTATATATATACACAAACATATATGTATATATGTTTGTGCTTCACCGCGATTTGTTATCTATGGCATTAGATATGTCCTGCATGGAAAATATTTCCTTACCGAATAGCCCTTTCAACATTAACTTTGGATTTTTAGGGCACTTAATGGTAGCGCTCTATTAGCCATACGTGGAAATGATTGAATTAGAAGGCAGGGAATTGAGTTTTATGACATAAGCTGGTAGAAGAATATCATGTAAATACACCTAAGTAATCAACCCGAAGTTTGATCTGATGAGTGGGAGTAGAACTTACCTAGTACTAAGCTCAATGGCGGGTGAAATTCACACAGAGTAGGGGGACCTGTTCCTTGGTTGCCAAAGATCTGGTACCCGAAAAATCTCATGTCTCTGGTGAAGCTGTATTGTCCAGTGGAGTCCCCGGAATGGAAATCGTGCCCCATGGTCAGTAGTCTGAAACTTATTGTACTATCACGTAGTAGTTTGGCGCAAATGACCTTAGCTGTCGCCTAAGGTCATTTGCGCCATTAGGGATGGATGGGAAATGAGGAAGGGTGGTGAGAAAGCCGGCATTGGCATTTGCCTACTCTTAACGACAGGCGCCAATGAGTCCGTAGTGTTAACGTCCCATCCGACGGGCGGTGCACTCAATTGTGATCTCCACGAAGTCCACCTCAAGTGCGGATCGGGATACCACTAAAAAATATCTATCGACTATGACGTAATCAGAAAATTATATAACTATCGACATTGGCATATTGCCATAATTCAAAGAGAAAAAATATTCCGTTTCAATGGAATTTACATTAAATCTATTATTAATTTTGAGTAAACCACTTTATTTCTTAGGATTTTATTAATTTATACGTTTTCCTGGGACTGAGATTCTATAAATTTCTCTTGGTTCTAGATTAACTGGTTATGGAGCACAGTATTTCATTTTTACGCTTCTACGAGTTCCATATACTCGTATACTAAAATGCTACGATTCAAAATATGATGAATGAAATGTTGCAAAATTATTATATTTCTACCAGATGCTCATCAAACATTACGCTACAAAAATAACGTTCACAGGGCTTTGTTATGTCATCATTAATTTTGCTGAAATTATATTACTCTCCGACCTTTTCGGAATAAGTGAACGAAACTGCGGAAATAAAGAAATTCGGGTCCGATATCGATTTTTGGAGTTCATTTTTATTTTCACACTTCAATAACCTCTAATGGTGGAATATTCAATCCAGATCGTACTACGCGTCTGTTTCTTTTCTTTTTCTTCCATAAGGGCAATACGTGCCATTAAAAAGGTCTGAATTGATGACCAATTTAACCGAGTGCTCTTGATAAAAGGAGAAAATTTTCTGAGTGAAATCTTTTACGAAAAGAATTGGTAATTTCCCACCTATGATTCGACAAATCTGTTCACTATTGCTTTTCGTTTTCAATCCAAGGAGCGCTTTGTTTAGTTTCGATCTGCACTGCAGTTAAATTCTTATTACGTAATATATGTGTAGGTATATCAAATTTCTTAGAAATATAATAAGGCTAGTCGTATTTATTCGGTTGAGTGATCTCATAATATTGATATGTTTGGAGAATAAGTAAAACTTTTACCCAAGTTACACAAATGAAAAAATGCCGTCAAAAGAGATTACTTCTGAATGTCAGTACCCAACAAATTATTGAGCATCGAATGTTATGACGTGCTGCTTATTTCTACATAAGACTTACTCTATTTTGCCTGTTGTTTTTCGTAATATTATGCGGGTATTGGTTTTTAAATTTCAGCCTTTTGACCTTGGCCCAAAAAAATTATTTTACTTGTTTGTGTAGAAATATGAATATATATATATATACATATATATATATGTAAATAAAAATATAAATACGTTCAAAGGGGTTCCAAAAATAACACATTTATAATATTCGATTTTCGATATTGCTTACGGAAACTTATTCAAACGAAACAAATAAATATAAAAAGCTAATATACTATTGATGTTTAATTTATGGAAAGTATTTCGAAAATGTTGAGCGTGATCCTGTATATGACGATATATATTGACCGTTTGTATGCTATAAATATACCTGCAGGCCTTTATGCTTCAATGGATTAGAATTAATAAAATTTGGCCCAGCATTTTTATCTTCACCGAATGAGTGAACCTTGTGTAATTTCACTTTTTCATCTTTTTGGTATAGTTAAACATGACAAAAATACAGTTTATTCATTCAGTGATTATGCATCTTAAAAAAGTGGAACCTGAAAACATTGCCCTCATTTTTATCTTCATCTACATAAAGCACGAGTTTCAGGTCTTTATATAACAGTAATTAAACTGACCTCCTTTATCACGCATATCGTTCTTCTTCTTTGTAATCAGTTTCTGAAGAGTACTTCTCTGAAAACTGTTACTTAAAACTATTAGGTAGTATTTTTTTTGTATAGACGAACGAATTTAGCATCAATTCCTGTGCATCATTAAAATAGGAAGCGGCGAACTAAATGCTTAAGCATCACTTTAGATGTTATTATGTGCCATCCGTAGATGAGATTGGGAGGTCTAACATCTTAAGGGAATTACAAGATCCCTGTGAAGACTAAGCTCCAGGAAGATTCTCAATATCATTGAATCGCAACTTAACGACTGTTGCCCCTCCCGCCCCACCCGAAACATCTTAATCCCGCTGCCCCTTCACTCTCTTTTCCTCCCACAAACTCCCTTCCATCTCCACCTCACACATTTCTTCGTCCCCCCAAAGGCAAGGGGTGAGGGGCTTGAGTGGCGACTTGAGTGGGGGGGAAACGCAGTGGAGGGGGTTTATGCCGAAAGGAAACCCTTATTCCCTCAAAGAACCCTACAAGGGGACGACTCTATCCGCAGGAAGAAGAAACCGACGACGCAACATTCTTAAGAATATACTGAAACGCCCCCACCCTGAACTCCATGCCGCCTCCATCATGGACTTCGCCTGCAAACCTTCCAAACAGCGTCTTCCCCGAGCGCTGTACTCTCTTCTTCCGAGTCTCTGCCCCCCCCCCTCCGCGCCGGAAAACGCGCCCTCCTCACTTCCACCACCCTCCCCTCCCCACAATCACCCTCTCTCAGCTCTACTCCCAGATACCGTAAATTCACTCCCCTCTATATTCAAGCCACAGTCACCGCCTCCTCCTTTCTTCCATCGCTCCTTCATTCTCCCCCTTCTTTCCCCGAAAAAACTTAATTTCCTTTCCACTGTATTCTTTCCTGCCTCTCCCTTTCTCCTTCATTTCTTTCCTTTTTTTTATGAATAAGAGCAAGGGAGCCAGAACTTCTCTTTCCCCCTCCCCTTTCCTTGCCCACTTCTCTCCTGTTCTGCTTCACTCGTTTTCTCCTGCTACGCCATCCTTGGCAGTAAAAGCAAAATGCGGATTCGGCAAGAGGGCAGATAACAAAGGACTCGTTAGGGGCCCCGTCGTACTGACTAACAGAGTTAGGCGCCGCGTTGGGATGTTCTCAGGGTACGATTGATGGAATAGCAGTGGTTCTTAGGAACCGGAGGGGTCTAGGAACGGTTGATAACTTGGTGGAATGGGAAGGGTAGAATTTTGAAGGGACGGAAAATTGGAGGTGTGGAGATGCAGACTTTTCATAGAGAAAGTAGTTGTGGCTGGCGTTTTTCGTCAGGTAAGACTGGTGTGTTAACACCAACAGGAATGTTTACTTAAATAAGAAAATGGTAAAAAATAATTGGAGTACTAGTATAATTTTTAAAAGTTGTAATGGAGGAATAAAAAAAAAACCATTAACACAGTAATCAACCCGAAGGTCGGTTTAGTAGGTGATGGTAGAGCTCACCCATGTACCAAGCCCGACGGCGTGTGAATATTCACACATCAGGGTAAGGGGGCAATTCCTTTCCCTGTGCCGGTTATGGTTTCCCAGGAAGATCTGGTACCGGAAAAATCAACTAGCTTGCGTGGAGCTGCAGGTGCCCTAAGTGCCTTGCCCGGGAATCGAACCCGGAACCCTAATGGAGGAATGTGAAAGGTAAATTAGGAAAGAGAAGAGTTTGGTGAGACGGTCAACTGGAACATTTTCAGGATGGAGAAAGAGAATGCATGAAAGAGGTTTGAAGAAATATTTGTGGAAAAAGGACGTGTATTGGCGCGCGAAAGGTGAAACTTTGCTTAGAGAAATCATTTCAGAAGTCTTATAGGGTGAGTTATTGGAGTGCAGCATTGAAAAATGAAGTGGCGGATGGATGATTAGATAAATTGATGCGGTAAAGATTTATGTGTTGCGGCGGAAGCGGGAACGGTGACATCGAGAGTGAAAGCATGGAGTCGCAGAAACGGGAGGAGTACGGGACAGTTAGAAGGAGGGGGAGAGGAGAGAGAAGCGATTCTGTGGGGAGGTGAGGAGAGAGGGAGAGAGAGAAAGAGGGAAATAGATGGAGGGAGTGGGAAGAGAAGGCGGGAGGGGATGTGAGGTTTGCGCGGGTAGGTCCTTCTTTAAGTTGCGGAATAAAGGGGGGGATGTCGGAGAGAAGGGGTCGAGACGAAGGGGGAGGGACGTTAAGGGTGATTAAGTTTGGTCTTGGTAGGCCCAGGGGTTTTCGTCTTTGTGGCCGCCGCGTGCGGTGGTAGTGTAGTATCTGAGCTTGTGGATGTCGTCGTCAAACTTGCTTCCACCTTTTAGGTCGGATTGCTGGGGTCGGAGAGAGAGAGAGAGGTCTCTTTCGCCGTCTTTATATTTCTGGCGCTTGGTTGATTCGATCTTTATGGTTTGTGATAAGTTATGGGGATCGTGAAAATGGGAATCGCTGGTAGTTAACAACGAGAGAGTCCATAATCCCTCTGATTGCTTTGATGGTCCCTTCGTAGTTTTTCCGGTTTAATTCCCGCTGCGAAATTACACTCTACTGGTTGGAAATCGAACTGTATGTCCATGTAGGTTTTTCTGGACTTTCCTCGATGAAATCATGTCTATTTATACGTGCCATGAGTGGCTTCATCGTTTAACATTTTATTAAAATTGTTGATTATGTGTTTCATAAATATATTTTAGATAAAGTCTACACACATGAGGTACTAATTATGGTCTACGATTGCCATTCTGCTGAGACTGATAAATATTACGAAAAACTAATGGAAGGTGTCATTTTTTAAATGTTTTTGTTTAAACATTCATATATTTATCCAAAATTAATAAACACCGATAAAAATATTTTGCTTACACAACTTTTTTACACTCATATTTCATTACTATAAGTATCGGCTGTTCATTCGAACTGCTGATAGAACTTATATACTTGGAGGAATTGCTATTTTAAACAGTTTGGACAGCATCTGTGTCAATTATTCAATCAAACTTTATCGATGGAAATTTTATCTAAATGGGAGCTGAATATTTAAAATTCAGGTGTATTCGGCAAAATATTTTTTAAATGTAGTTTTTTCCAAAAACTAATTTTGTTTCAACGATTTAATGTTTACGTTTATGATGTAAAATAAATCAACAATATTAATTAGCTATTGAAATATGTGTTTATTTAACAAAAACCACTTAAAGTTATTATCTGTATTGCAAAAGCTCATTGCATCCCTAAATAACTTTTCACACAGATAATTTTAATTTTTTTCTGAGTTGAATTTTTTTTTTGAGTACGATTGGCTATCACATATATATCGCCGTCGTAGTGACACCGGAATTGTTATGGGCGATGTTATAAATTAGCAGAGTACAATGTATTTTTTTCATGAACACCTGACTACATTTCTCTATGTTGTTTTCATATACTTGCTAAGCACCGTCAGCTTATGACTATTGCCTTTCCTGTAGGAAAACATTATTCCATTTAGAGAATTTCTTTTTCTGAAAGAATTCATTATTGAAATTTGAATTTGTTTTAAAATGAATTTGCAACCATTAGTTAGAAATAGAAATACTAATGTGCGCTAGCTACGTGATATTCTGGCGTCTTCGAAGATGAGATAACATTTACGTATTGATTTTTTTAGGAAAGGAGGATATAATTAAAAATATTTCACGCCTTGCTTATCCTCTGCTACATTTGGTGGACGACATATCTATGCTTTTGGAGAAGAAAGAAAGCTGGACATGGATAGAAGAATGGATGATGTAAAAATGTGACTAGGGAAAAGATACTGGAAGGAGTGGAAGGGTATATAATTTAGGTAGGTTTACCAGTGTTGGAGGCAGCAAGAGAGCTATACAGATGATCAGCCAGAACAGACCTGAATGAGAATGGAAAAGAAGACTGTCTATCAGAAGAAATGACTAATAACATAAGTAGTACTAGCCTAAACATAAGAAAGGAATTCGTAAAAGTTTTATAAGGAGTCAACTTTTGTAGGAATGTAAGACTTAGAGGATAAGAGCATCAAGGGAAATAAGACTGGAGGCGATGAAAATGTGGTGTTCAAATTTGAATGCTGATGATAAAATAGAGTAACAAATGAAAAACTTCATCAGAGATTGGGTAAAAACAACTAAAAGAACAGTTATATGAAGAAGAGTGAAATGAATTGTACACATCTTTAGGCGCCATAGCTCAATGAGACCATAACTGAAGGAAATATGGAGGGGAATTGTAAAGGAAAGCCTAGAGTGAACGATGAGAAATAAGTAGTGGAAAATGTCGGTGCAAGAAGCTCTGAGGGTAAGAAGAAATTGTGAGAGAATATGGTAGCCTGAAGGGCTGTTACAAATTAGTACTCGGATTGATAGGCCATGTATTACTTAATTATTTCTTATTCGTAGTAAATGTAAAGGTTCTCGTTAGAAATTCATCGAAGGCAGATATTTGCTTATGATACGTAGATACAAAGCAGAATAAAAGTTCAAAATATGACACTGATAATCAAAGTATTTCTGTAAGATTATGAACGTGCGTAGTGTAGTATTATAAATTTTTCTGTTAGTTATTTCATAGAGCTCCGTATTTAAATGTATGCTCACATATTTGGATTTCAATTTCCGAATATTTAGATGCACCGGAAGGAGGTAAATTCAAAGTTTTCTGAGAAAGAATGTATTTAATAATAATCATATATACTATATTTAGAATTTGAAAATAATTATTGCATGTAAGTACCTGTATTCTGCGCTATTAATGCTGCGGTGCCATTAAAAACCAAACGTTCTTCAACTTTTCCCGAAATGGTCCTTGAATACTATGCAAAAGGTTGCAACTGAATTTCCGATTTAGATAATATCCAAAGTGGGAGGATGGAATTAAAAAAAATGTTCTAATCTTTGATAAAATATTAAATATTTACTACTCTTTCGTATTTACCTAGGTGAAGGAAACTCATACCCGAAATCCATAGACAGAGATGTATGTGTCTGTCGAATTAAGGAATCCAGATTTGCGTTTCTTTAGTTTCCTTTCAACTCTTTCATAAAAATGCAAGCATAGAAAGAGGAAAAGCGATTCTCGACACCAATCGTTCATATGATGGTGATAATATTTTATTAAAATCAGCTAATTGTTAGAATTGATTTTTCCACGGAAATTAGTGGATGACGACAGATATTTTTATCCCTTGTCCCCGTGAGGGTGCCTCTTTAAGCATACAACGTTATTATATCCTTCTTAAGCCGGTTCGCTCTTTTCGTGCCGTTAGACCTCTCACTGTTCAAGTCTTCTCAACAAAAGAACAGAGTGTGACTCTGTATATATTCCTTTGGGGGTTGGGGCGAGATGCTGAAGGGAAGACAGCGTGTTTACGGCTCTTTAGAGCAAGAGGTGCTCGGGGGCGGGGTGGCGGACTGATGCGAGGCTACGGGGGGTGGAAGGCGAGAGGGGAATGCTGGGAGGAGGGCGAGAATAAAGGAGCTGAAAAATGCCGCCCGCCGAAATGTCATGGTACAACCTTTACAACGTAATACGCTTTAGAGCCTATTGTCTCGTCCACTTTCATGGCAAACTACCCGCCCTACCTCCTTCTGCCCTCTCTCTTCCATTTCCATCCCTATGCCTCCCACGTAGTTCCATTCCATACGTATTAGCCGAACAAGTTTATTTTCCCTCTTCCCCTCCGTCTTTCATAAACAAGTAATGAACGTATCCCTCCTATCTGAACTATTTACTGTTGTGGAGAGCTTCGATTGTTAATCATACTTATTCGCCATTTGAACTATCACTACCATTATATTAATTTAATTCCATGTTTTTATCCTTCATAACTAATGTACGAGTCCTAATTACTACTGAGTTCCAATGTCGTATAACTTTAAGAAATAGCATGAGGTATATTCGATTCGTCTCAAAAGTTTGACCCACGCAGGTATTTGGTGAAGTAGCCCTCCGGGAGCTTATATTTACCGACAGTCCAAAACTTATGGGTTAAGGAACCGCAGCAACGTAAATAATGTCTCGTGGTGGAAGTTTTGAAAAGGGTTTTGTTTCCTATGCTCCGAATTCTACACATTCCCGTGTCCAGGTTTAGGACGGTCTAAGCAATGATGGCAAAAAGTTGATGGGTAAAATTTATCTATCTAGTAATTTAATTTAATTAAGTTATTAGCTTATAGTCGTAGAATGTTATAAAGCCCATGTACTAAAAGCAATTTAAGTTCAGAGAGAGTTTTTCATACACGTAAAAGTTTACTTTATCTTTTGCTGGTTCATAAAAAAGGAATGTTAAAGAGATACTGCAATTCCACGATTCACAATTTATTATGACTCTAGACTGTCGCAGCGTTATCATCATAATGAATGATACCATAGTCACGATTGGTAATAAATTGTGAATCTTGGATTTGCTGTTTCTTTTTACCATTTCTAGAATCTGGATAAATTTCACATAGTTAGGTCTAAAATAGTACCCTGATTCGTAATATTTTTCCTCTCATTGTAGGAGCTTGTTTCAGATTTTTCTTCTATCTATTACCTTTTTTTTTAGGGCTCAGTATTCTTTTCTGAGTGCATTTCTTCTTCGTACATTTCCCAATCTTTCATTATTTGGCGGATCTTTCCAAATTCGCCTTAAATGTTGTGGAAATGTGAATCGAAACTTTTCTTCCCACCTCAATCTCACTTTCAAATTTCTACTTTATCATCCCCCCCCCACCTCTTCACAGTGAAATCATTACAATCGCATTGCTTCATGCGTGCCTCACTCTGAGAAGAATGTTTGTGATCCACGTGGTCATTACTTTCGCCCACTCTACGTTTCCAAACAGTTCTATTACGTACCTCATCCCCATACATTCCTTCGTCCCCTATCTCTTTACAACGCGTGAGTCCACTTTCGATTCTCCTTCCCACCATGTTCTAACCGCCCTCCTCAACGTCCTCATGCGGGAATCCTCTCCCTCCCTTCTACCTAGCAACCTTCCCATCTCCACACGTGACTCTACGTTTCGAGTCTCCTATTCGCATACTCAACCTCCTCCTCCTTCCTCCCACATTCCTCCACCTATCCCCTTGCCCACATTCGTCTTACCTCTCGTCCTCCAGCTATTTCCATCCCCCTTCCATTTTCATCCACATCCTCTGTCCGCTGCCTCCCTCCCGTGTAATCTCATTCTGGCCACAATTCTGAGATTACGCACGGGCTGTTGGCTCTACTTTTGGAAGCCGCTGCGGGCTTTTGAGGGAAGGGATGCCCCTGTGAAGGCGGACCACCCGCACCGTCAGCATTCCCTTGCCCACCCCTGCCTACTCTCCACGCGCGCGCCATTCACCTCGCATTTCCCTGCAGCCACCTTCGCTCCTATCACCCCAATCTCCCTCTTCTCCTCTTCGCGTCACTTTCTCCTTCCTGTTATCTGGTCCTCACTCTCCATGCATCATCATCTCGGCGTTTCCCTTGTCCAAAATCCGACAACATCCTTGCAGGTAATCGACCGAAATGTCTGGAATGAACGAGGTCTCGAAGCAGACGCGCGCAGCAAGATTGCTCCAAAACGTGGAAGAGACACCCAAGTATGTCTCTGTTAAGAATCACTTGATAATGTTAAATGGAAATGCCTTCAAAACACCCTTGTGTTGAGGCATTAGATTTTCAGGACAAGTCAGACGCGTTCCGTCTGTGTGTTTAAACTTAGAGACTTGATGTTATGCTGAGAATCTAGCTGTTTTGGAAACGAGGAATTACTTTTCCAAAGATTTAGTTTTATAATCAATCCTAATACATTAAGCTACATGCTCATGCTAGTAGGTTCTTTCTGGCCTTAGCTATCACGTCAGTTTTTCATTAAATGCTATATTTCTTCTGCTTTTCTAGTATTTTTAGAATTTATAGATAGATTCCTTACGTACTTCACAATACCCATTTTGACGACATCCCCACTCGAAAATCTAGTACATACGTGGGTGGTCTGAAAAGTTTCCGACTCAGAAAAAATGTCTTGTATCTTTGTTAGGTCGGAAACTTTCCAGATCACCCTTGTATACATTTTTTTGCATATCATTTTAAATTACTATATCTCTAAGAGTATGTTTTTTTATAGCTAATAATTTCTAAACAACAGTAAAATCTTGACCCTTAATTGCACTAATATCCTATAAAAGGTTTTTTTTCTGTCAATAGAACTTTTATTGACGTAATTTCTAAATTCTCTCTTGGAAGAATCGGATTCCACGCAAGAGTTTGAGATATCGTCGCATGTTTTTTTTTATTTCTTGTATGGAGTATTCATAGATACGCGACATGGCGTTGATTCTTTCCTTGTGCTAATCTGATACAGTTGTTTTCACACATCTCATCGATGCCTTTTTTTTGTTCTTGAAAGATTGATTTCATTATAACCTTCAATAAATGTAGTTTTAATTTACTAAAAAAATAATCCTGCGGAAATCATGCCTTTTCTATGTGTAGTGCTACAGATAATTCGTTTAAATGTGTTTTTCGGACCTCATTTCGCTGTCTATTAAGTTTATTGAGACCAGAATTAAGAAGATATATTTTAATGTTATTACGTGTATTTTTTGCGTTTTGAATACGCAAGGAGGAATGAAAAATCTTTACTTGATCGTTAAGTGGAAATAAAGCTCCACTCGTAATTTTATTCTGCGTCACGGCTGTACAAAGTCTTCAGGAGCACCCGTATTCACATTTTTCATAACTACTGAAACTCCCGATCGTGCTCTGTTGATCCCTCAATTATTTTCCTGAAAACTTTACGTTCTTCAACCTCTCCCTGAATACTCATTCCAGCGACTCAGAAGAAATAATTTGTCTGTTGCATTAGATTTTCTTTTGGCATAGGCTTCTTTTAGAGTATTTCAATGCGACTGCATAAGGTTCTTTGTTCAAATTCCGGCCAAGCATAAGTAGTTATAGTTAATAGGGGAGATGACCGACAGTATTTAAAACAACAAGAAAGTTTAAAAATGAAATGAAATTTGCACCTGTTTTGAATTGAAGCTACTTTCACTATCAAACTCAGGTGTAAGGTTATGCTAAAGTATTAAAATCTAATATATATTTACAAAATAGTTTTTGATCAATAGACCATAACCCCTGACAATTCTAATTACTTGAGGTTTTTTGAATTTTATATTAACAAATTGAAATTTTAAGGGCTTGGAAACCACGCATTAATCCACTGACGGAATTTTGGTGTATACTTTTTGTAATGCATTGGAAGAGAGAACCACATTACTGCTAACCTCATGGTATCGTATTGCTACGGCCTCGTCCGAGCCGAGTGCATAACGCTAAGGGTTGAATCGTAGTTACCACTGGTGGGTGAAGGAAGATGATTTGAGGAAGCAGCTAGCTCCTAGTCCGAGGTTACAATCCAACCCCTGTGAAGGATAGGCTGATAGGAAAGGAAGTTCGTGAGGAACAAGAGGAGAGGGAGGAAAGTGTTGGGCGTCCGACGTTGGAGGAAGAATGACTGGGGATACGGCGGCGACTCTGGAGGAGAAAAGAGAGCTCGAGTGGCGGAGGGATAGATGGGGAGAGCCGCCGTGAGTTTTTTGGCGGATCGGGTTTTTTAAGGACTGATTGAGGAAGCGAGGGAATAAGAGGCGGACGGTGTCAAGAGGATGGCGGATCAGGGGTTGGATGGAAGAGGGAGCGGGAAGCGTGAGAGAAAAAAGGGTGGGGAGGACGATGGATAGATTGAAGTCCCTGCGGAGGCAGACGTAAAAGGGGATGCTGCTGCGATCCTGCAGGGAATACGCTGCGGAGGGGGGATGAGGGGCGGGGACGGAAGGTACGAGGCGACTGTAGATGTGTTCAAGGAGTGGATTAAGAGGGGGTTGTCACGGTGGGGGTGTGTCCCATCCGACCGATCCTTGAGCACGTCCAGCTTTTAAAGTCTCTCTCTCTCTCTCTCCTCTTTACCGAAGGGAAGGAAGTGCTGGCTGCTCGTCTCCCCCCTTTTCAAGGCCTCCAGTCCACTTCACATCCCCCTCCCGCTCCTTCTCTTTCCTCCGCACTCACTATACCTTGTACCCCCTAGTTCCCATCACAACCACACACCTTCCTGCAGATACTCTTCGTTCACCACTTCAAAATCTAGGGGGAAGGCATAAAACCGCTACCAATCGCCCATGGCCAAACCTTCCCAATTCCCATTTCCCTAGTACCCCCTCCCTCCTTCTCTATCTCTCTCTCCGCCCCGTCTTCCTATTACTTCATCTATCCCTAACTACCACCGCACATCCTTATCCCCTAGAGCATCTTCTCGACTCTTCGGAATTCCCCCTTCCAGAGCACTCCTCTCCTTCCCCGTCCACTTAAGACGGATTCCCGGATCTCCGAGGTCATTTCGCAGGCACATAAAAGTTCTGCTTACTCATTTCGCTAGACTATAATTCTCTATCCATAACAGGGCTCAGGTAAAGGAATGAGTCGTTTGGAAGATAACTGTACTTGATGTTTTGAAAAAAATTTGTAACAAGGTTGATGGTACTTTTTTTATTTACTTTAGATTGTGATTGTTGTCTTTAACATTAAATTGAAAAAAACAGCCTTGTTGTAAGATGAAGTTTATCATTATTGATAATAATGATCTTCGATTCCATACCATTTATAGGTTGTCCTCTTTCTTCAAAAATAAACTAATAGTTAGGTACTGAGAATAAATATGAAAATAACACTTAATCTGTTAACTTTATTTTATACCAGCTGGTCATAGACGTATTTTGTTTTTCATTCCTCAAGAAGCCAATCGGAATCTGCAATGATATCTGGTCACCTACTAATGGAAGTTTAAACAGAAATACTCTGAAACGTTTTGATATATTATATATTAAGAACTCCTTGAAATTGAATTCAAAATGAAATTGCCGGACATTTTTTTAAAGGTACGTTATCCTAAAAAATCTCCCTGTCCTTGTATCTTCCTTGTATGCGTAACTAAGTTACGTTTTGGGAATGAAATTTAAAAATTTTCCGACTTCCATAAAATATAACGTCTATATAAAACTCTGTATAATTTATTGTCTACATCGGGAGCCTTATTTCTCTGAAACTCTTCGCGGAAATATTAATTTTTAAGTGCCTTCTTCTCAAGTCCATTTTAGTGGAGTTAAGGTAAGGTATTCCAAAAAGAAATTAGTTTTATAATTCAAGATTCTAGTTGCTCAGTTCTCAATTACTTTTCATTTGGGATTATTTCTTTATTGAAAGCATTTTTCTCATCGCCGAGTTAAAAAAAAAGTTCGAAACGAGCATCACAGTTCTGTGCGAAGAAATTGCTCTTAAAACTATGGAGAGGGTTGCCTAATGAAAAAAAAACCCAAAATAATGAAAAGTGTAGCACGAAGGCTGAAGTGAGTAGGAGGGAAAAGCAGCGGGGGTAACGTTTTCTTCCCCGTGTGCCATCAATGGTTAACGCAAGCTTATCCTCTTTGTCAGAGAAGTAGGTAAAAGGAATGACTATGCAAAACGCGGTACCTCATTTGACGCGCTTTACGATGGCTCGGTTGTCTTCTCATTCTCCTCATAACTTAATATTTTTTTTAAATTTTAGTTTCCCCTCCACTCACCCCACACACAAAGCATCCGTATAATTTCCCTTACGGATTATAATACTTGCTCGTTAGGTTCCCTCTCATTTTTCTCCTCCCTCCATGCTACTCTTTATCTTTATGTTCCCACGACCGAATTTGCATCTTTATTCTTTCATCTCCGCCGCCTGTAACCCCTCACCGCTCTAACCTACCAACACGTGAAAATTTTCCTTATATACTTCTAAAGCCAAATTCTCTCGGCGTTATTCTACCCTCTATGTTCCACTTTGTAGTGGTTCCTTGTATTTGAATTATTATTAAATGTCCCTTTAATCTATCCAGTTTTCTTATAAATAGGCTGTTTAATTTTTAAAGCATTTAATTGACCTTACTTACGTTGATGTGATAATTAACAATTAAAAAAAATAATTGGGAGCATTACATTTTTCCCTTTGATATTAGTAAGAAAACTTTGTATGAGCAGGGATGTGATAGTTCAATTATCTGCGATATTTAATAAGTGCATGACCGTTTTCTAATAATTTGAATTTTTGTCTCTTCATATGTTGGTAGAATTCAAATTGATACAGGAATTATGTTTATCATACAGATTCCTGTAAACCCTTCATTCTCTTACCTTCGTTCTTTCATGAATACCGTATGCAACCAATTGCACGCGAAAAAATGATGGAGAAGGGTGAAATACCATGTAAAATTAAATAAAACTTTTTAAACATCGGTGGCACACAAAGGAGGCTCATATTTGTTAGTTTGCACATTTTAATGTTTTTTCATCCGTGCCGCCTTCTTCATGGGTATGCAGTAGTCTTTCCCTACCACTTTGCTATGCTCTTATCTGTTTAAGATATACGCATATCTTAAATGACTGCTGAAAAAAAATATTTTTGTGGTATTTTGAAAATGTCGAACCTTTGCTGAAATAGAAATGAGCATGCCGACTAGTTCATAGTCTGTAGTTGGCAAATGATTGTTTGATTTATGCCTGAAAACATAGTTGGCCTAATCTGATAGTTGCTTTTAATTTTCTCCGCTCCGTAATTCACAACATTTGCAGTGGATAGGTATTGAGATGTTGTTTCTATAGGCTTTAATAAGGTGTATTGAGCAATTAAATCGCAGGTGGGTGCCGTCCTGTTTATTTTCCATTTTAGTCCGATGTGCGAGCAACTGTTACACGGCGTTGCTCAGCTAATGAGAGGCATAAAATAGGACTTTACGTTATTGGCCACCATCGCAGTCGTAATTCACGGTGAGAGAATTGTTAACACGTGACGCCCCTAGTTTACGCCGCTCCGAACTTTATTTGCCATTTAGGTAAAGCGTGGATTTCATACAGGCAATTCAGAGTGGCGTATTATGACGTTAATGTCAGAAGGTAAACGGCAAAGTCATCTACGGTGCCACAGGTTTTATTTCAAATGGCAAAAAATGAAACTCCACAGGAAATAATAAGTCACAGAGAATTGCTAAAGCATGCTAAATGATTATATCCTGATGCCGAAATAACCTATTTTAATGGATTTTAAGATTTCTGCTCGGCGTGCAAAAACAGTCCCACAATATTCATGATGGAATTTCCCAAATGTGTCACTCGCATGTCGTATTAATGCACTCAATCTCATTAGTGTAGAAATTATTAAAGTGCACTATACTGCAGATTTTTGCTCTTTGTTACAGTTTTTTTGGCGACAAAAATATTCGTGTTTCACAAAAACGCGTCATTTTGACGTTAAATAATTTTTTTGGTTGGGTCTTACTTTGTTTTATAGTTGTTAAATATTTGTTGTTACAATATTGAGGTATAATTAACGACCATCAATGAACTAATAATTGGAAATTAAGTCACCTTGCACTTTTCTTCGAGATCCTTTGTACTTGACCATATTTTAATTGATTATGTTTCAAATAGCACTACATATTTGCTAAGCATGTGCTTATAATGTCAGACTAATCAAATAATGAAATGTATATTATTAGAAATTTTAGTTAGAGATTGTTCAGCCATGTAAACGTTTGGTGTATTGCGATTGTAAAGTTTGGTTGTGAACACTGTGGTTTAGTGTCTCAACTATACTCTTACATTGATTCATCTGGGCTCTGTAAATTGTACAAATCTAATTCTGTTGAACGTGTGCCCCTCTTATGAGAAGACCTTTTAGTGGAACGATTACAATTTCGAATTGCCTTCATATGATTCATTAACGAGGTCAGAACATTAATTTTATGCTTAAGAAATCATCATCGAAACAGCTGTTAATTATGTTCGCAGCGATTGTTGTTTGCCTAATGGGTTTACCAAGGTATCATTTATGTACGTATATTATAGTAATATTATATTATAATACTGAATATTATGAGCTATCGCTTGATACTGATACATATAGAGTTTGATGAATATGTACTTGTCCTTCATGAAGCATTAATTTCAGTCTACAATACATTAGAGCTAGTTTCAAAAAGTCTGTTATACTTTTCTTTACGTGGAACTTATAACAGCAAAATCTACGCGTTAGTCCTGCAACAGGCGTTAAAACATAACTATTGGAGCTGTACAGAGATCTTAGTGGCTATAACCCCTGAGAATGCTAAATATTCGAGGAGCTGGGGCAGACTTGTCCATAACCTCTTTAGCCAGTTAAAAATTCCTTTTCGACGCTTCCATTGACGCATTCCTTTGGGCTTTTTTAAACTGCCGCCGTGGGTATCCTCTAATTCTCCCCTTTTCCAAGACCCTTACCAAGTGATGACGGCGGCAATAAAAAATAATTGAGACCTGCTTCCTCCTACTGCTACTGCAAACCTCCCGTCTGATCTTCCTGAAGGAAAGCGGGGAGGAAGTTCCTACAAAAGAAGATTGGCTTCACCAATTAATCCTTCTTTTTTCTCTTCAAGATGAATTGCTTAAAAGTAGCTGTTCTTTAAATTTGGCATGTCTGTGGCCGCTTTTGTTTACACGTTCGTTAATTGCATCCTCATTTTTCATTTGGTTTTCCACTCAATCTCAAAAAACTCTTTATTTATTGTCCATTACATGAATCATATTACGACCATACTAAATCAGTTTTATGTTGTCTACAGTAAATCTTTACATTTTATTATATTCCATATGTTTATCGTCATTAAACTTTTTGTAAATTAGAAAAAAACTCACCGGTGTATTTTGCATATCTAGTTACACTGTTTAGGTTAAGATTATTTAGGACTTAATTAAATTAATTCCCCCAGCCTCAGCAATTCCTGTGCGAAAGGTAACGTCGAGAGTCCAACTTGTTAAATGTTTGTTTTCGGGAAGGAAATAATTTGCATAATTACAAGTCAAATTTCTCTTACAGTCAATATACTGGATGGTTTCAGAATTGCCTACGTGGAAATTCACTTTCGAATGAAAGACGAGAAATAGGTATTTTCCACAAAACTTTCAATTCGTTACAACTTGTTTCAACGCACAGGTGTCATTCTTAGGTACGTTTGTTATCAATTTCTCAGCCGAAAACGAATATTCCATGACCGCTAATTCTATTAATGTTAATACACTAAGTAAATGTTAATGAATGATTTTATTTACTTATCTAAAATATTTTTTGTACATAATGGATGGAGATTTTAAGTAAAAGGCATTAAATATCTATGACAATTAAGTGAATTTAAAATTATGATGCAATTAATATCAAACAATAGAAGTATGAGGTACAGAAAAAAATCTGGTGGATGCATACGTTTCAAAAGAAATTTTAAACACATAATTGGGACTTAATTTTGAAACCTGATTTCAACTTAGAATCTTAGTAATATTACCACTAATCTGATGATGTTAAATCGTCTATTTATTCTGATTTCATATTCAAATTTTTCATTTTTATCGTACTGGAAAACATGTATTCTAAAAGATATTCTTCTTGTAAACTTAACGAATTACACACATGCTATTGAGTATGTCTGCCAATACAGAAACTCAGTGTCGATAATTTTAGGACACATCAATCGTTTTACTAAAGGTCCATTACAGGAAAATCTTTCGCATAACTTAGTGTTTTGAATTATAATACTGGCTAATTGCTGACGGTCCATCTGCGGGAACAGTTTTGTGAATCGACGAATAGCACCCCAGTAAATATTTTCGTAAAACTCTTAAGGGTTAATCTTGTGCAAAAGATATTAGACCTACGCTAAATTCCTTTCAGTCCTTGAGGGTGCCTGCAAACTGAGATTAGGGCAATGACGTACATATGTTGGAAAAACCAAAACTGCTTACATTTTGCATGAATTATAACAAAAACAAACTCCTCTCTGCAAGTCGATCAACATTATAACCGAAACGATTTTGGGAAGACCCCGAACTCGGTGATGAACTTCTTTTGAGATACGAGAGTCATCCGGAAAGTAGTACCCGTTCGTGAAATAAAGACACAAAAGTAAATATTAACAAACATAAAAAATTTTATTTGAAAGAGGATACTTTAAACTACTTCTCAACATAATCTCCAAGCAAATTAAGGCATTTGTCATAACGTGTGACAAGTTTCTGTATTCCTGCTGCATAGTCCTTCGCCGCCAGCTCATTGAGATACAGGGTCACTCCTTCTTTAAGTTCTTCATCGCTGTCAAATCTTTTTCCTGCCAAAAAGTCTTTAAGCTTTGTAAAGAGATGAAAATCTGAAGGGGCCAAGTCCGGGATATACGGTGGATGGTCGAAAGTTTCCCATTTGAATTGCTGCAAAAGTTTTAACGCTTAAAAAAGTTAACGCTTGGTTTTGTGCTCATCTGTAAGCATGCGAGGGACCCATCTTGCACAAATTTTTGCATAATGCAGATGGTGTTTAACAATTTCATGAACAATTGTTCGAGAAACATTGGGAAAATGCTCACAGATGTCATCAATTGTGACGCGCCGATCGTTCCTCACGAATTCGTCAACTGAGCTCAATAGTTGGTCTGTAATGACAGACGGTCTCCCCGAACGCTCATCGTCGTGTGTGTTCCCCCTCCCCATGTTGAAGTTGCGACACCACCGCCGAACAGACGACTCGTCCATTACATTGTCTCCATACACCTCCTTTAATTGGCGATGAATATCACATGGGCGAACGTTTCTTGCATTGAGGAATTTAATCACTGCCCTCACTTCACAACTGGCGGCGTTCTCAATTTTTTTAAACATTGTAAACAATCACAGAAACAACACAGGCAATGCTAGCGTCACGCAACTTGGCTCAGAGAAGGCAGACAAGCCACTGAAGCTATCTGACCTCGTCCAGCGGCTACTCGCGTCGTCAGCACTTCATGCGGCACGAACGGGTACTACTTTCCGGATGACCCTCGTATATAACTTGCTACTATATGAGTATCGTAATAATGCCTACAAAACTAGTCCACCTTATTTATAATACTATTACGCAAGTAGTAAAAATTAAAGTAACATGTAACAGCTACTACCAGGCTTAAAAGGAAATCATATAATATGTAAAGTTTCAATCAAGTTAGTAGAAATAAAAATATATCTGTATCTTACTAATTCATTACTAGTGTCGTTAGCGTTAACTTTTCTGGAACGTGGACTCCTACCATGATTTAGCAACCTGCAAATCATTAATAAGAAAACTGACTTTAGAATTATGTTGAAAATAATACTAAATATAAAAAATGCCAAAAAGTTATGCGTTAATTACAATGTAAATTATTTTCTTCTTACTTCAAAATCATATTTAGTAATTTATTAGCTCCATTCAGGTTTTTTGATGCACAGGGTTGAAGCTTTTCCTCTAAATGGGTAGCTTACTGTGTTATGTTCATATCTGGTAGGCAGATAATATCCTTAAATTATTTGGCCTGCATGAATTTTTTATGTGCTCCATTTTATATTTGCGATATATGCTCCAACAAATTTTAAGAAGCGTTATCATTTTTAGAAATGATAATCTTTAAGATTTAGGCAACAAAATATTCCATGCACAATGTAATAATATTTCTGCCGACTTAGACTATAAAGAATATCAAACAGGATATTTTAAAGTTCTCCTAAAAAGTTATTGTTAAAATTAACTTTTCTTGTTCCGAAATTAGAAAAAAAAGATTCTTTTTGCAGCTCAATGCATGAAGAGGTAAATAAGAATGTGTTAAAATGGTATCTTTGAATTTTTAATTAAGCTGTGTATTTTCATTATAGAGGGAAGGATGTTGGGCAAGCGAGGAAAGGGCAGGAATAGGATAGGAATGTTGGACGGGATGAAGGGAGGAAAGAGGTATACGGAGATGAAGAGGGACCTGATGTAGATTAGGTTGCTGTATTGGGTTTTGTTTTGAGTTGCAAAAGTTTTTTTTTGTTTGGAGTTGCAAAATGTTTATTTGATAGTTGTGTCCATCCAAAAACCTACCTTTACCGGTAGATTACCTAAAAATAATAATTTTCATTATCTTAGTTTTGCGCTCATAGCTATTGTAAAATGTTGTTTTTCTTGCCTTACTTAACAGAGTTAGCTATGTTTTCCTACTACTCCAGTATTTTTGCAATCTATCTCACGTCTTCATGAAAAGCGTTCAGCACGGGACTTTTTTAAAAATATTTCCTTAAGATTAACTAGTCCTAGGATATGTAAAAACGTTTTTTCATGGTACTTGTTCGCAATGGCCTCAATGCATATCATTATCAGTCAAATAGGATGATCACCAAGTTGTCATATGGAAGACAGATGACATCCGTGTCAACATGCTTCAGCAGATAGCAGTTAATCAGTTGCTGCTGTTGACAGTGATATAATGAGGTCTAACTTGGAATACATTCTTTTGAGTCTTACTACGGCTCTGGAGATATGAATGAACTGTCATACTTAACAATTTGTAACACGTGAAAAAAATTAGTTTACATTTTATGGTTTATTTTAAGTGTTGTGCTGCTATTTTTATATTTTTCCTCAATCCACTCTTGATAAATATTGCATATTGGATGACCTATAACTGTCACGCAGGGAAAAATTTATTGACTCATTATAATTATAAAATATTGATTTGTAGAAATAATTAAATATTAAATTAAATTAATCTTGCCAAAGGTTAAATTAATTATTGATGTAATTAGTGGTAACATTAATAAATGAATTATAATATTAAACGATAAATTACGCTTTATAATTAATTGTACATATTATAAAACGTGTTTTTATTTTTTTGCGGTGTATTTCAATGGAGTGGGGGTTACACTATTTCAGTATGGGAAGAATTTATAGAATCATTGATTATGTACGCTATTTCGGAGAGATGTTAGTAAAGGAACGAGTGTTACAAAGTTGATTCAAATATAGTCACTATGTTCTTACTCAGCATTCCGCGTGGTGATTTCCTATTATTGTTTAATGGAATCAAAAAATAGCTTTAAACTGTTAGTTTAATCGTATTTATCAGATGTTTTGAGTACGTATATTGTATTAACGACTTTATTCCGGAAAAATCCTATTTTATTCAAGAACAGGGCTCATCATCTACTGCGCTTATCAATCCAATTAGTTTGTAACAGCTCTCCAAACCATCCTGAGCGTTCCATTCCTTCGTAGCTCATTGCAATTTTAACTTCAATTACATTACGTCCTTCTTTTTTTCATCCTACCTTTGCAATTCTTCCCTTCCATGTTTCCTTCGATTGTGGTTTTCAATAAATTATTGCCTCTAGATGGGCCTAATTGGTTTGTAGTGTATCACCTTGACCGGTCGAGGCGAATGAGGGGAAGCTTAGGCGAAGTATTTTTACAATGGAGCCAGTAATGGTACAGGAGAGTCCCGATGATTTATCTAATTAACTACAAGTCACCCTGGAAAGCCAAATCACTCCCTCTTCTATCGTTACAAAACGTCACAATGACCTCAGGCCCTTCTCCCCCAACAATAGCTTTTCGGAAAGAGATGACTGACAGTGTAGGCACTTTTTGATTTGATATTGAACTCCTTTTTTCTGATATCCCTGCATCTATTCTGCAAATCATTTCATTTTTGCTTATTTTTGTTCGCATTTTTCATTTCAATTATTAAATTATTTAATTTGGAATGGCTAATTTCAATTTAGTTATATTTATGCGAGAAAATCGCGATTTTCTGATACTAGCGGGCGCTAGCGCTATCGTCCATCCTCACATCCTTAGAAGAGGAGACTCCAAGTATAAATCATACCCATTCTACTTAACTATACCCGTCTTGCTTCTTAAATTGCTAGTTATCATGCGGTCTAAATAGAAAAATTCATCCACTTGTTCCAGTGTGTCATTTCATTGTCGTTTTTGGAGACTATTAGTCTAGTTTTAATCTTGTTCATCTTGCGATAGTACATTTTATTTTCCTTTTCCACAGTTGCCAGCATCCCTGTTTGGTCTTATTTCTTTTGTACACGTGAAGCGCAGTCGTTTCCAATCGCTTCTATCCTTGTCTTTCTATGTTTAGTATTCGTACACCGCCTCTTAAATTTCCAAGTTTTCGTTAATTGCCTTCCCAATATACACACAATATATCAAAGGCGATAAAGCAGTTACCTAACCCTGCCCTACGGAATCCTACTTAAGTTACTTCATTTTAGTTTATTCTCTGACTTCAACACATCTAAGTACTGTTGCCTGCATTTAAACTCGTATTCGCGGTTGGCCTACTATATAATAGGTGTCTACGGTATAGTTGTATAATAGGTTTCTTCTAATACGGAATGTAATTGCATGTATAAATGGTATTTCTAAGAGGAAGTAGCTTTGAAAATTTTCAATTGATATAAAATGAAGTATGTTTCTTCTGTGTTCCCCGTTCATGCAAAAACATGACATATACACTTACTTGCCAATAGGTCACCCTATTTAATAGGAAACTTTCTGTCTTTGAAATGGGCACTTTTCAGTGAAAGGCGACGTCACTTCATTTTGCATGCAATATTTTGAAGCAATTATTCAGAAATTCAATGAATTACTCAAATCAATGAATTACTCAATTCGATGAGTTAATTTAATTCGGACACAGGTATTGGGAAGAACCTAGCGACGATAGAGAAGACAAAATAAATACTTGATTAAAGCGATACTGTAAATTCGATGAAGAAACAAACCTCAGAGTTGTAGAAGTAAAATTAAGAGTCCCAGAATATGCTTTTTTACTGGTACTGGAAGATTAAAAAATATTTTGAAAGGATTTTAAGGGAAAAGGGAAAAGGTTACAGGTACTTTTTCAACATAGAAATTGAAAAATTTATTTTGTATATTCGTAAAAAGTTTCACTGACCTCATTAGACGTTATTTCTCTATCAGGTTTCATTTGTATTATTAGTGTGGCGTATTACTTTAGTTGGTTAAATTCTAATGGAAAAAGGCAATGAGAACGGACGCATGTAAGGATATTTCATCTGTCTGAAAACAGTCGTGGTAAATCCAGACAGAGTTGAAAAAATATTGAAATGAAATGCATGCACATTTTTAGATGTCAATTTATGGACTCAGGAAAGTTCTTAAAGACAAAATACAGCTCATTGATCATTGGACCTGAATTTTGTCCATGAATATGAATTGGTGTAGTTACAATAGATTTATATTATTTTCACTATTTTTTATGCAATCCTAAATCTCTTTGTGGACACTTTGTGTGCAAAATAGTGCTACTAAACGTTTTATCAGTTCTTATTGGTAGTTCTCATTAATCTACCAGCAGCCTTCCACGGAAAACTTTTTCTGTCGGCTAAAATGAAAATTCTTCTCTTTCGAGTACCATTTCTCATCTCATCTCGTCATCAATCAGTTCTTAGGTCCCTGTCCCCCTTTGCTACGATTTCTCTCATCACCAATTTCCATCCAGACCACCCTCAAGAAGCAGACCCCTTCTGCCCTTCATCTGATGGCTATTTCCCAATTCCCTCTTTCCAATATCTAGTCGCCTTAAGAGTGATGCCATGCACTCCGACCCTTACCTTGCCTTCACTTGATTTGAAATCGTTTTGCGAGAACGTGACTTGGCAACAGAATGCGGTGACGCGTTTCTGATTCCAAAGTTCATCCCTCGCGAGTAGTCTTTGGGCGTTTTTTCATCCAATCCTTGCAGCCAAAGTTCCCTCCGGCCTCCAACGTTTTTTACCCCGTCAAAACTTTTTCTTCCGTCTCGAACTATATCTAAATGTTATAAGTTGCAATTTCTCTGATTCCCAGCGTAACTGGTATATTTTATTACATACAGTAAACATTGCTGAAATATGGCACTGTTTTAGCCGGTACTCCGTGAAATTTCCTATTGTGCAGATAGCAGAAACAAAGAAATTCTACAAATAATATTTATTGACGACCATGGTTTCAACTTTGTATGGCATCATTACTTGATGATGCCACACAGTGGTTATACTATGGTATGCAATGAATATTAATTGCTGTGTTTCTGTCATCTATACAATATGCTTGCCAAATTGTAATTCATTTTCTGAGATTTTTGCTGATCATCAATGTAATCAAAAGATTCATTTTCCATTTTTGTGTGATACTCTTGGTAATCATTAAATACATATTAATTCCGGGGAGTACTTTATTCTTCACCATCCAAGTTGAATAATCCCAAAGTCGGGGATTTAGATTCCGCTTCCACGGCAAATAGCAAGAAGCCTGATCTTTCGGTGACTAGCAGTTTAGAGGATTCAGAGTTAACCCACTCCCATAACGCGAATTAATGTGAGGAAAAAAATTAGGTTAAAGTTAGGTTAAATTAGAGAAATAGGTTAGAGTCATTTAACCTATTCCGTATCTCCAAGGACCAAACTCGAATAAAGGCATGGAGAAATGCAAACCAAAAATTACCTAAAAAATGCCGTGTCTCGACGAAGAGCCTGTTTAATAATTATAACATCTATACACCATGGGAACATGTGTTAACAAACCACTTGCCTAATTGTTTCCGACATAACAAGAAGATAGTTTACTCTTAATAGGTCTAATGTATAGATATTCATGGCAATCACAAAAAAAATCTCCAGCAGAATCCATCCAGCATCACCACTGCGATTGTCGTCATGACAGCTCGTATGGCTTCGTTTAAAGTCTGCTACCCAATATTTTACTGTTGTAAATGAAGGAGCAGGCTCACCAAGAGTAGAATTCAGTTCAGCTTTTTATTAATACGGCTGAGGTCTTTCAAATAAAAGTATTGTATCATATAACAATGACCAATTTTCTCCAGTTTCACAAATTCACTGAATACGTTCGTTATTGAGGGCTGCCAAACAAATACTGAACAATGTAGCGTCGTCAAACCTGAAACATATGCTGTATAGATTGATTACTTTCTAATAAAGTGATATCTTTCAAACGCCATCTCTAGGTCAGGACGGGTACTTCTGGGACCACGTTGTATTTACGACAGTGTGTTACCAGTATAATGTCTCTCATTCCAATTTAATTCTTTTTGAAATTAGTAGGCAAACAAGTCATACCGCTCATTGAAGGTAATTCAACCATTCTACCATTTTATAGAGGAATACATTCATTTCAATTTTTATTTTAAACCGACAACATTTATAATCTTCATATCTTAAGTTAAAAACCTATGTTACACTTACATTTGCCTCCCATTCATTCTCTATATGTATGTTTGAAGATTAGTCTTTATTTTAATAGGCAAGTCCGCCGGTCCATTCAACATCCTTGTTTCGCTCCAAATTCCCCGAAAACTTGTGGTCTATAGAGAAAAGATACAATGACACATCCACCGAATGTTCTAAATGTTCAAAGAAAAATGTACTCATCTTTGGAAAATCCTAATAACAATTATACAGGAAGCATGTTAATGGGAAAACCCAGGATGCGGGCCATTTCAACTCGACAATACTTTTTTACTTCAATAGACTCGAAATATTTTTGAAATAAAATACAAGATTCATTAATATAATAAAATATATTCTTTAATAAAATAATATTTGTGACGATGCATTTGTCAAAAGTGTGTAAATCGAGAAATTGTCCAGCGAACCCAGAAAAAAATCATCTGTACTCGTTAAAGTGAGCAAGTGTATTATTATACAGGTACTGTAATTACGTAATTCGCACGGAGTGAAAAAATTGGATGCATGCATGGACACATCATTTAGGAGTTTGAAGGAAAAACACTACAATCTCTAAATTAGCATCACAAATTTATCAGAGTTCAATGTGTACATCCGAGTTTATTAGTATAATCACCAGAAATTAAATTTACTGGGAGTAATTTAAGCTTGCATGCACTTGGTTTTAAAGGTCAGCGGAAATGTCTCGAAGGAACCTGCGCTCCTACGCCAATTTGGAAGCTGGTATGGAAATTCTTGTGCATAGATATGAGTCTACTGAATAGATCTGGGAGATGTTAGTGGTTGCAGAATTTTCCAAAATTATTATACAAGCCGAGTCACTGAATTTCCGATCTTTGAAAACTATCGACAGATTGTTAACATGCTCCCATTTGGGAGCCTAAAGAAAGCCAATTACCCGGCAGCGGAATTAAAACGTAGTTTGTTGAAGAATTAAAATATATCTTAGTAGAGATTTATGTAATAACGTTGGTAATTGGAATAGGTTTCAATAAAAATTACAATAATTCCATGATGAAATTACTAAGAACTGGTTGGGAAAAGATTGATATTTGATATTTTCTCAATGGAATGAAAACGGATAAAAGGGAAGAGTAATAATGTCTATAGTGACCATTAATGAAGGTTATGGCGAGAAAAGAGGAAATGATTTCCTGGAAATGAGAATAGACTATTTTATTTTGCGTGGGGTATAAGGTGGTTGAACAAAAGATTTTTTTTTTGCTTTCATTTCAGGTTGTTTACCTTGTCATCGCTTTCATTTCCCACTGCTGTCTCTAGAATACTGCAGGTGTTGCAAAAAATATATCTCCAACTCTTTCTTAGCATTGAGAGGAGAGAAGAGGTGGAAACTGTCTTGTCTCTTCATTCCGATAAAGAGATGGAAATGAAGTATTCTTGGCATGGGGATGGGCTGTTTGTCACGGCGATTTCCGTTTTTCTTATTACCATTATGTGGGACGAATTTGCGGTATCTTAAACAAATTTTATGCTGATAAATGCGGAAAATTTGATGTATTTCAGGGAAGTGTGCGACAATGCGAATATGAGGGAAGAAAGAGCGATAGAGGTTTGTGGAATGCAATGAAATGCAATACCATTTATGTATTTTCATTCCGAAGCTGAGAATTTTTTTGTATTACTCTTGAGTATCCTGGTGTCTGGAAGGAATGAATCATTTCGCTGAGACAAATGCATGTGAAGATATGCGGCGACGGCAGAATGTTATCTGCCCGGCTATTATTTGTAAATGCCACATCTGGATTTCACAAAACACGAGTGACTTGCATTTGGTACATGAAATGTGAATTTTCCATGGCAAACTTTAATTTATGCCTTGTTTTGGGCACTGTGTTAAATGGTCCATTAATTATAACGTAAAAACGTCACCAAATGCAAAGATATTTGATACAATGACCGATTTTGAATTCAGCGTACGTGCAGTATGCTCTCGTCCTTATTTTGTCTCACAATTTTACGTAATTTTAAGTGATAACAATTCACTCCATTCCGAAAATGTCTGAAATGTCTTCGTATCGCTTGACCCATCAGACGAGAGACATTTTAAAATATTTCATTCATTACTGAAGTGGAACTTGGGTATCTCTTGAATAATTCCTTCTTTTGGCAGCATTATAAAAAATTCATACATTTGCAATCTCTCTTTTCCTTGGATCCTCTGAAAGCGCGTATCAAACAAATTTCTAAGGCTCTCCATCTATTTGGATATTTACAGATTTTATCCCTACTTAGACACCAGTGTGCGTTCTCAGATTATCCTTATCTAGTTATTTTATAATTGTATTATTTCTAGCTCCGTTTCTACCCTAATATATATTTTTATTTCCGCCTGGTTTTTACTTTTTTGATTTCACTCTAATAGAAGGAAGTCTTGAATATGTACATCAGTCATTTTTATTTTGTCTACCCCGATTGCGTGTTGCCATTCCCATTGTCTTTCTCTTTCCCAGATTCTTCTTTTAAGAACTGCGAATATTTTCGGTTACAGCTACTCTTTGAAGTAGCATTATGTAAAGCGTGATTCTGATATTTGAAATCATGAAAGTGTGACGAATGTCTCATTATGTGTGTCCCCATGTATGTTTAATCAATTGTAATGAGAACATTTTTTTAGTTAGACCGTAGGGTAAGTAGAAAGTATAATAAAGAGTGCAGAGATGAAAATTCACGGATAAGTGCGACGAATACAGGGATAATTACAAACGATATTCTCACAAATAGGGAATTTTACTTCGATCGTTCCTTTGTTTTCATTTACTAGAGATATCGCTTACCTTCAAACTTCTGTCTTAAACATTAGCCTTTTTAACACGAGGATTACGTCATCTCTATATGCAGTTCAGGGAGTAATCTCTCGAATGATGAGAAGGAAAAAATGCTCTTGACGAAATTTATTTTTATTGACGTAACAAAAAATGTTGGGGAAGGGCTTGGAACCAATACTGTTTGTGATGTAAGTAATGGTTATAAAACTAAGTTAGGTAGCAGCATTCAGTGTACTTCTCGAATTTGTCCTCTTTCTTGAAGAACCTACTTCTTTCCTTAATTTAAAACCAAACTTCCTCGGTGCCACAGTTATCTTGTGTTATAATGGTGATGAGCGTCACACATCCTTAACATGCTTAACCCTAGTAGCCCTTTTTTTACGCCTTCTTTACCCATGCCCTCCTTATCTAGAACATCCTGGGTCTTCCTTATTTTATTTCCACAACTACCAAAGCACACCCTAATTGCGTTGTGCGCCTGGTTCACTGTAATTATCATTTCATGGCGCTTTTGCAAAAACTGAACGCTTGCGTATAGTGAACATGAAGTTAATGAGTCACCACTGCCTTTAAGGGAATGTAAGCGGGGAAAAAATTGCATAAAAATATAACGAGAAATGAAGCAGACCAGTACGACAAGACCCTTAACGTCAGTAATGGGATTTGATGAATCAGCTGTAATTTTGTGCCGGCACAAATCGTTCTATAAATGGAATCCAATTAACGCCGCGTTTTTCTTTTATTCTTTTGCCGGAAACTCAGTAATGAAGTCTCCCGTCTTACTTTCTTCCCCCCCCCCTCTCTCTCTATCTTCAGTGTGAGTGCTCTTATAAAAGCGGATATGAAGAACGGGTTTAAGCCCTTTGTAAGTTTTAAAATGAAAGGAAGGTATCCATTCCAAGGAGGATTGAAAAGACTTTCTTACTTCCTTTACCCGCTTCTCGTGTCTCCCTCTTAGGAGTTTCTTCTTTATTTTCGGCGATTTTAGTGAATAAATCCTTTTCGAATTAGTTTTGTGGAATGATGATTAATTTCTGCTGAAAGAGTAACAACAATCCAGAAGAATGAAATCGCAAAATTTCCGTATACACAGTTAGTTGGAAAGGCTTTGGGTCGTGATCAAAAGGGAAGTGTACGGTAGGCGGTTAATTTGGAAGACATTGTGCTCGGTGTAAAGGGGTGAAGTGGATTCCACACTCTGCGTATGTACTGATGACTGGTAGACGAGTCATTACTCTTCGATGGCTACTTATTATAAAGAGCAATACTTGATATGTGATTATTATAAACGTACTTCAGCAGTGTAAGAGTTCAATTGGATGTTTGATATCTACAGGTTTGCTAAAACTTCCTTTAATTAGGTTCATATTGTATTTGATGTGTTATGTAATTTTAGACGTGAGAATGCTCTTACATTATGCACCCTTTCGGAAAATGACGAACGAATTCAACCACGAATGCTGAGCGAGCTGTATATCTTTTCTGCCGTTAAGCGTCGGAATACGATCGATAATCAATTTTTATTACGCATCATTCATTACTGTTCATTGATGAAAGAAAAATAACTTGTTCGCAACATAAACATTGAGTTTATGCGGTGAAGTTTTTGTAGCGGTAATTGCTACTGATGAAAAAATAGCGCGAGTTTTGATTGAACATGCTTCCGGAGAATCCAACCTGTGAAGGGGTGAGTCCAATATTTAAAAAAAAAATACAAACACATGGGGAGGGAATGAAAGGTACGCAGTCGAGTGACTGAAGTGTAATCTCAAATTTAGGCGAGAGCAGTGTGTCACAATTGGATGGGAATGATGCAATGGTTGCATGACTGAGTAATTGCAGACAGTGATGGACTCGCTACGGGAGTGTGTGATAGAGTCCGGAGCATAGCGTGCTTTATTTTCGTTTTAGTAAATGACTGGGGAATTCGTGTGCCGAATCGAACTTGGTGGAATTGGGGGCGTCGGTAATAAGAGCCTCTTTTGGTATAAGAGGCATTAACGATATTAACAAATTGATGTTTGACGCCCGTGAATCTTTCCGACTGTAACTTGGATTCGTAATTCGCTACAAAGGCTTGGAATGAAAGCCTTTTCTTTGTTAATAAGTTTTTGAAGTTTCGCTTTCTTTTTTTACCCTTTTTGAAGATTCAATACGGATAACTATGTACTTAAAGACTATTAGAAGGATAAGTAACTTATTAGAAATCCTAATATACAGATCTTAAATGAATTTGATATTTGGATCATCAACTCCCATATCTCTTTCATAAATTTACATCGTTAATTAATCATCTCAAAAATGTATTCATCCATAATTTTCCGATGTATTATGTTAAGGGCGCTGAATTATATTGATTTATTTACACACACACATACATATATATGCGCTCAAAATCAAGTTTTTAGTGTTCGTTATGATGTCCTGCCATGAAATTTTAAAATGAAGTCACATAGTATCTTTCTCCGATTAACTAAAGTCGTTTTCGTTCTGTGCAAATATGTAACTTGTCTACGAAAGTTGCAAAGTGTAATTATTTTTAAATCTTTTATTCTTTTTATTTAATGATATTCAAGCCAACTTTAGAGTACTTTAAAGTTTATCCTCTTGTATATGATATCTTTTCGCAAATCTGTATTCTTCTGTCTCCACACTAACATGGTCTCACTCCATTTTGACGGGGTGTTATGAGAGTGGGTGTAGAATGTGAAGAAAGAGAGAATGAGAGAGGAGTGTTAGTGGGATGAATGTCTCTCCTTCCATCATCTCGAGTGCTTCTGTCGAGGTCAATCGAAAAGAGCTTGGCGAAGAAGACTGTTTGAGCGAACGGTGAGTCAGCATCCTGCCTGGGTTTCCTAGATTAAATCTTCCCTTTCGTTAATGTTCTTTCGTCCGTCTCACGTGGTTCAGTCTCACTAGTTGCAATTTTGTCGACATACTTTTGTAAGTCACTTGCCTAATCTGTGTTCGATCGAGGTGACGATGAAACGTTTATTCCTAGAACGCGGGACGATCATTAGTTTTGTTAGTGCAGGATCGCAGAATGATTCAGGGAAAAGAATATGACTTAATGAAAATAAATGAATAACACCCCGATAATCCATCATAAAATGCTGACGTTTAGGACGAGAATTTACTTTCTATTAATGGCAGTTTCACATGTCTAACACTGAAGTACGAGTATAGCAGCTAATATCGCTGCTAAGGCGCCAATTGAAGATGAAAAATATCCCTATTCTCATCAAAATATCGTTATTATTTCGTAGCCAAGGGCCATGCCATTGAAATATTCATGTCATGTGATGGTTATTTCAAGAGGTGGAGAAAAATTTACTGACTTGCAACAGAGGAGTAATATGCTAATTGGCACATTATGCATGTTTATTCTTGTTTTCTTTTTAGAAATGGTTTCAGATATGTTGTTCAATAATTCATTGTCTTACAAAATATTAATTTTTGGATAATTTTTTCCTTAAAATAACTTCTGAGGAATTTAAAAAAATAATATTTTACTCTCATTATTGAACTGACGCCATTACAAACCAAATACTATCAGTACGATAACTGACATTTTCAGCTAATCTAAGGAAAATGTGAAAAGCCAACAGAATGCACTTAATTTGCGATTTTGAATTGGTATGAATTCAATCATTAGATAAATATGTTCCTTAATGCCTATTCATCTAATAACCGGTCAACAAAAGACACCTTTACATAACCAGTTCATTGAGCTGATTTTATTTTGTTTAGTAGCTGATTGAGTCTATAACTGTTCGTATATAAATATTCTTAGGAAGTTGAAATTTACATTTAGATTTCTAAGTAATGAATGATAGGGAGTTAAATATTGTTCGAGAGAAAAGACCAAAGGTGTTTCCTTTATTTCATTCTTTTCTAGAGCAGGATAAATAACCCGCGATAAGAAAACAAGCAGTACTAGTAGCTCTCACATGCAACTAACATTTCCCGCACTCTCTATGCCTTGAGCAAATTGGTCTGGGGGTAACTGATCCTCTCTACATGGTCCCATAGCTGATGTCTTTTTTTTTTAAAGGGTCCACATTGAAACATGAGACTGCACCATTTTTAGACCGATATCCTTGTTGCAAAACTTGCTGAATTAGTTGGTCGCCTCACTGTCACTATCACTCTTCGCCGGTAAACAACAGTTGCTCGATTCCGGTCTTTATTGGCGACACCTGATTGGGATCGGCTCTTCGTCCAACGGTTGAGGGACCTGATTGCAATCTCTCGCGAATGATCGGTCTCCGGCGTCCCTTTGGGAAACGCCTGCAGTGAGTGGGAGGAATCGTGGGAGGAGTGTGTGTGTGTGTGTGTGTGTGCGAGAGAGAGGAACTGTGGAGGGTTGGGGGTGGAGTTGGGGGGAGGGGTCGAGATCCGATTGGGGGGGGTATCTCGGGAGGGAGGTGGCGGACGAAAGTGTCGGAGGGGGTGGAGAACAAGGTGTTGTTGGCGGGGGAGGTGGAGGTGGAGGTGTGGAGGGGCAGGGGAAACCGTGTGGAGCAGGTAGATTTGTGGGATCCGGCGTGAGACTTATCTGTGCGGAGTGCTGCGGGCTCGGCGGTCGGGATGGGTCAGTGCAAGCGCACCCCGGAAAAGGGTGTCCCTAGGGTTCGAGGGTGCTGAATAGATGACCAGTTACTACGGTGGTTTATGACCCTTGTCTCCGGGTCCCCGGTGCGCTAGGGGTGCGCCTCCCCCTCCCGTCACCTATCTCCTGCCCTCCCACCCCCACCCACTCCCCACCCCGCGCAACTCACTTCCTCCTCATCTATGCCCCCTACTCACCCCCTCCTCCGCCATGGAAACCGCATCCTAGTTGCGGCTTCTCTCCTGGGATGAGTATAATGCCCTTCTCCGTTCCATGCCTTCTTCTCCTGGGAGGGGCGACTCCGAGATGAGTAGCGATTGCGTTCGTTGTCCTAGAAATGCGATAATTTTGCGGACCGCCGTTTGGGAGTGTTTGCTACTTTGCACTCGCTTAATCTGATGGAATTATGGGAGAGCAGAAGTGTGAAGTTAGATTCTGTGCCAGATAAAGACTCTTGAATCCAAATTAAGCTGAAAATCTTTCGGTATTTATCTGTTTAATGTAACTGTGTATGAATAACGGTCGTTTTCAGGTATTTTTTTTCCCATTTCGTCTCTAAATAACGTATATAATACAATCATGATGGTGGTTTGAGCAAGTTGCAAATTAACTCATTGCTGTATGTAAACTCCATATGATAAGCAGTTCAACGCTGGCGCCTATGTTACTTTATGTTAACCCGTAACGTTGGGAATATTGGTACCATAGAAAACTGAGTTACTTACGCCATGAAAATATTTTTTCCTCATTTGTCGACTTCTAATGAAGTTGATATTTTATTTTGGTGAAGTTTGTGTTGAAAGGTAAATGAACTGAAAGAGAAGAACAGTCCGATGTCTTCTCTCCTTCCAACAGGTGCGGATTGATTAGATGAATCATTGAAGGGGCAGCAGAAGGGAAGGTTTAACATAGTCAACCATCTCGTCTTATACCTGCAAAGCAGGGGCATAGAGATGAAATTCTTTGGTAGTGACACTTTACTTTGAATTAGTCAGGGATTGTTGGAAAATATTAACTCTTCAAAAAGGTTTCTGGTTATCCTCGAACCTTCCCTTTCTTCTGATCCACCTATGGCGTCCGGAAACTTTACCTTTAAGTTCGAGTATTGTAATTAAATGGTATTTTTCGTTGCGCCTTTACCTTTTTCAGACTTCCATTTATTTACTAACGGCGAGGAATTATTTTCAACCTCTGTATACCCAAAATTTAAAGATTATTTCTATCTGTAAGTGTTAAGAAACATTAAAGCAGTTGTCATTTGGACAGTACTTCCATAAGTATTGAATTATATTTTAATAAACGTTCACACAAAAACTCAGAAAAGCAGAGTTGATAAGTATTCTGAAAATTATTGAGAGCTCTAGGAATACCTTTTTTATCAAAAAACTGTAAATATTTGTTCATCTAAAATGTTCAGCTCACTTAATATTGGTGATGGTGAGCATTAAATGAATGACTGCCACATTTGGAAAGAATTGAACCTAACTCTGTGCACCAGTAGTTTGATTACTGTTCTGCCAGTTCGATATCAGGAGTCCTGACGTCATTTTGCGGTTGTTTTCGCTTTATCTTCCCTCATCGTCCGCTTAACTCTTACGACAACGAATGTTCTGGCGAAGGCTTTTGTCCCCTTTGCATCCCTTTTGGAAAATACCCAAAACGATGATAGACTGCCGAAAAGCTATCGGTTGGCCAGATTGTTGATGCTCCCCAACTCACGCTGTCCCTCTGTCAAAACTCTCTGTGGCATGATATGAGAGGAAAATGGGACGTCGGAGTGAGTGGGAAGGCGCGACTGGAGGCGAATGCAAGCTCGTCCGTCGGCAGAAAGCGTGAAGCGGCGATTATTTCTGCCCTCTGTGTCTCATGCTATATGTTATGCTTGTGTGTATACACAAATAAATAGTGAGAAATAAACAAGAGAAAACAAATAGAAAGTTTGCTACGTTTTTCTGAGTAAATTGTTTTAGTCTTGGTGTAATTAAATGTACCGGAATACTGATTTTGTGCAGTGAATTAAAGGTTCCTGTCAGTGGTACCAATGTTTTTTTTGCATAATGTCACAGTGTATATTACGTTGTCTGCGGTCTAATCCCAATTCATTTCTTCAGATAGGGATACATTTTTTCCTTAATTCGTATTATTTTTATTTTAAAACTGAAGTTTAAAACAGTTTTATGTGGTGTGATGTAGTTCATTTTTCGTAATTTGTTCTGCATGAAAGAGTAGCAAGTAAAGAATACGATATTAAATCTGCCAATGAAACGTTTACGTATAAAATTAAAGAGGATTACATCATTAGTGGAAAAATGTATCGATTTTTTTTTAAAGAATATTCAACTGTTCCATCCATTTGGATCATTAGACTAACGTACACCGAAAGCCATCGGGGAAAAACTGTATTCATTCATTTCTATTTGAAAGTGCTGTTTGGGAACAAAATTTATTTATTGGCATGATTATAATTTTTGTCTGTCTAAATTGAGCATAAATATGGACGTTAATGTCTGAAAAAATTTCTTATTTAAAAATAAATGAATCAATTCAATGATGCGAAATATGAGCCAGAACCAGAATATCTGGAGAAAAATAAATGAATTCCGGAAGAATGCGATTGGTAGATACATAGTTACGCATATTTCGGTTTTGTACGCATACATATTTCAGCGCCGGGAGAGTAAGAGCGGAAATTAATCGTTAACGGCAAGTGTATGTTTCCGGAGTCATATGTGCATGCGTGTTTGTGAGTTTCGGGAGTGGATTTGTTTTGGAGGAGCCAATTGAGAATGGAAGGGAAGAGGCACGTCACACGCACGCGAAACGCGCGCAAAATTATGAGAATTGCGTAAAACTCACTTGCTGGCTATGAGACGATGACTTTCAATGAATGACTGACCATGAATTTCAAGCCTCAAATTCATCAGAAAATCCATGTAATGCATAATCAAAATGGCCTATGGAACCGAATGTCGAAGTTTAGATTTCTTTCCCAATTTACTGTGTTACTCGTAGTTTTTATCTGTCTGACAAGAACCCATGTTTTAATCGATGCCATCAATTAATCAAACTAAAACATTTTATTTCCGAATTAGTTTGACTTTTATTTTTACTTTCGGAATAGTTTAATATTAATTTACTCTATTAGGAAAATAGTCTGTCGTCTAATGCTCACTAAACGGTGAATATATCTTCATTTCGTTTCAACGGCAGTGCAAATTATTTTGAAATTCCCATTTAGGCTCATGTAATAATAATATTTCAAAATTGCCTGGTATTTAGTTTTAATCCTGGCTCCCCACGGTGGTATGTATCTGACTAATATCAGCTCGTATGAACAACCCCAACCATGCTTCAGAATGGCGATCCTCTAGGCTGAATAAACCGGCAATTCTCGTTTATGCTCATATTCTCTCCCAGACGTCCCGAAAATACATTTAAAAGAACGTTTAGCTTAAATTCAGCTAACTGCGTTGAAATGGCAAAGCTCAACACGAACCAAATAAAAATATGGTGTAGTACGCTATTCCATCCTACTTCATCGCCTGAATTTCCGCTTATGGAAAACAAGGTTTTTGTTATTGTTTTTCAGCAGACTCGTACGTCATCTCTATAGTAAAATAAACTTTGAACCATTTAACGAATTAACTCTGATCAAGGGAACCACTTTATTCGAACTCGCCGGTAAGCGCTCCAAGACTCGACAGCGTCCGTCTACCGCTGCGCCTGCTTCCCCATTAACGGCAGGCCCCGAAAACCGACATACTGGCTGGAGCCGGGCAAAGCGGTGGGGGCAGTCATTGAGTAATGTGGGCGGTCCAGACAGGGGAGGTGGAAAGGGAAAGGTAATACGGGATGGGAAAAGTGCTTGAAAAGCCATGGACAGAGGGGGAATGGTTTTGGAGGGGTAGAGGAAGTGCGCGAAGAATAAGGGTGGAAGGAGGGTTGAGGGTAGGGAAAAATAGTGGCCTTTGGTGCGGCACGAATTAACTTTACGCGCCTGGGTTTTCATAGCCTCCTCGATCCTAGGCTACGGGACGAAATTGCCGCTAAGCTGCAGCCGCAGCATCCGAGAGGTAATCCGGAAACCTCTATATCCCCCATCCCCTCTCCCTCGTCCACAGTCGTACCCTTTCCCTCCCCACTCAGAGCAGACCGCATTTCCCGTGCTCGCCTCCCTTCCCGTCCCACACAGCGCACACTGCAACCCGTGCCGCTCCCGGAAAAAAATACCAAAAGGAGGGATTCGGTAATATCCGCTCTATAATTTTGAACGACTGCTCTCTCTCGGAACCGAAACCCAAAACCATCATTCGTTCTCTCTCTTGTTCTCTCCTCCCCACCTCTCTCCATTTCACTCCCCCCTCACTGGAAAAACTGGCCGTTTTTACCTACAAGCCTCCGCGATTATGCTCTCGGTGAGTCTAGTTATTTTTCGTTTTACGTTCCACCCTCCTCATTCTCTCTAGTAGGAACACATTTTTATGCAATCCCCGCTTGTTAGGTCTCCGTCTACAGTTGAAACAATTGAACGACCAATTGGCATAGGATTTACAATAATTGCTCGGTTGCAAATCACGTCATGATTTCATCCTCTCGAAAGAATAATTGCTAAATTTTTACATACAAACTCTGATTACACCTTGAAGTACTTGCAGTTTCTCTTAACTCGTGCATAAAAACATATTTTAGATATCCGTGAATTGCGATTTAGCCATGAAATGCCTAATGTCACCGCATCGGCAACTGTGATCAGAATTTATTTCCAAGCTGATTTATTATTGCTACATTAACATACAGATCAAAACCGTACTCGACGACTTTACTCGTGGATATGCATAAATCACGTGGCAGGTTTCTCTCGCGCTAATGTGTGTGGGAGCTGATTCAACGGATGCTTTTTCACAGCCAACGGAGGTCAACATAACATTTCAGTCCCCACTTGTTTGCCGAGCATCGGAGCGGAAGGAAGAAAACAGACGCGTGGCAGTCAAAACATGCCAAATATTTGTTAAAATGGGGTGGTCAGTATATGGCAGTAATCAATGACTGCGCGCCGATGACAGAACTCAAATGTGAGAATATAGCGACGGCAGAGAGGTTCAATTTTCGAACATTCTCAGCAGTGCAGTGTGTGTGTGTGCCGCGTAGAATTTGCTGTATTTCCTGCCGGACGGGGGACCAGGTGGATGAATTATGGCATAGGATTTCAAAATGGAAAAATTGACGTGTTTGATTTATTGCCCGAGGTATTTTGAACAGTTGTTTCTCCTTTGAATCACAGTGCACTCACTGAGAGAGGGAAGTGAGTTGTTATTAAAAATAATCATGCAATTCTGTATTTCCTAATGTCAAGTAAACGTCGGTACTTTTTGTGCACATTTTTTGGGTCTGTGTTGCCACATTCCTCTTAAATTTCTTATTGATTATGGAAATTTGGATTTCTTACTGTAAGTTGGTCCGAACGAAGCACGCTGATATAATATCCTTTAATTTCGTTATAATTTCGCCATAATGCACTTTCCAAAAAAGTGCAAAATGAAAATAAGGTGTAAATGTTTAGGCATATGTAATGCAAGCGAAATATATTTATAGCGGTTTTTAAATCCTAAGTAAAATAATGATTTTAGCATAAAAGAGAATTGATCCCGCTATATATATATATATATATATATATATATATATATATATATATATATATATATATATATATATATATATATATATAGTGTATATGTATGTATATATATATATAAACCATAAACACAGTAATCAACCCTAAGGTCGGTTTAGTAGGTGATGGTAGAGCTCACCCATGTACCAAGCCCGACGGCGTGTGAATATTCACACATCAGGGTAGGGGGGCCAGTTCCTTTCCCTGTGCCGGTTATGGTTTCCCAGGAAGACCTGGTACCCGAAAAATCAACTAGCTTGGGTGGAGCTGCAGGTGCCCAAAGTGCCTTGCCCGGGAATCTAACCCGGGACCCTCCGGTCAGCAGTCCAACGCTCTACCCGCTAGACCACCGCGACCCGCTGGTATATATATATAGTGTATATGTATATATATATATGATATATATGTATTATATATTTATTAGCCCAACCAATCCGACCATTTATCTTGAGGGAAGGACAAAAACAATGTCTGTATTTACTCTCCTAGGTTCGTTTTCCTCTTACCATTGAAGCTGTCCCTTCATTAAAAAAAATCTTTTTTTAATTTGGCTACATTTTCTCGCAGTTGTTACCATGGTAACAGTTAAAAATCTTATTGAATTCCTAGGAACCAAGAGGGCTTGTTTCAAGAAGGAAGTTTTCGATGCATTTTCGAATGATCCGTAGGTACAAGTACGAATTTTGATAGGCCACGCGAGGCAAAGAATCGTAAGGCTTGCAGTTAGTTCTTCTATCACTTCGCCCTCACTTTTCCTTCACCTTGACCGCAAGACGATTTCATACACGAGTAAATGCAAAGCAGCAGAATCATTGTACAGATTTGGTAAACTGAGGAATTTCAACCCACGTACGTTGATCGTCAAGAATGTAATGTTACTGTTGCTCACAGCTCCGGAAAAGTGCAGAACGTTAGAGGAGGTGCAGATTTGTAGTTAATTGACTGATTGTGCCAACATTTCCCCCGTTTTACTTTGCATGCTCCACATATGCTTACTCATGCAATGTAAAAATTCAAGTATTTGAGTAATTCTCGGTCCGTCCTTGGGTATGTAACAACTGAAGAGAACAATCATATCTGTTTGATGTTTATTTTATTGTTCGTTCATTCCCAGTTTTCCCATTCATTGAATAATATTCTGGTTCCAAATCCAAATGGTGTGTGATTTACATGTAATTTAAAGATAATAATATAGAAAATTTCCATGCCTGATTCATGTTGCTATACATTGTTTGTGTAAAAAGTATCGGGAAAGGTTTCATAAAAAAGATTTTCTTTAGATATTGCTTCAATTACACATATTTCTACATAGTACATTCGTTAAGGGTGGACACACTTTTTCCAGCTACTTTTCCGCGACTCAAAGGCTCCCTGGCAGGCGGATTCCGGAAGGTCCTAAAGGGTACGCGTGCATACTTCTTTGACGGAACTTTGGGTCCCATGGTGTTGGCCTTGGAGGGAGGAATTCACTTTTTGGAGTAGAAAATAGTCTGCCGGTTCCAAGGTAAGACTGTAAGGGGGTTGGGGTATCGTGACGATGTCGTTGCAGGCCTTCGCAAGCCGACACCCGACTCTACTCTTGATCGTCCTACAGGAAATTTGGGACGTGCCTAGCGCAGATCTTTCGCATCGCCAAATTTACAGTGATAACTGTGATGCACTGTCATCTTATCAATTCCAATACGATCTGCGATCATAGGAACACTTAAACGAAGGTCTGGATTCAGCACTTCACGCACAAGTCGGGAAAAAACTTTTACCGATACTTTTAATACAAACCTTTTATGTCTTTGGAGAAATTAATTTCCCACGTTTATGCTTAAGAAGTACTATTTGTCTTTAAGTTCATGATTTTATTGAAATTGTCTCTTATTTGTTGGCAATGGAATGCATTACGCTCTTATGGGAATATCCAGATATTATTTAAACCTATTTTTTTCTTGATAAATGTGTTAATTTTATATTAGAGATAGTGGTAATATAGTATGTGATAATAATAGGATAATATGATACAGGACGTAAGATCCAACAAAATTTTCAACTAAATGAATAATATTTTCCATTCAATTTTTTTCATAATACCAGTATATATACTGGAAATATATTTGAACCTAGAGAAATACTCGTATATTGATATGATTACCTATCTCAACTTTCGAAAAAGTAGTTAAATCAATAGTTACCCTTAATTATTTCTTACTTTTTATGTTCTAGGATTTTATAAAAAATCTAATAAAATTTCTGCGTATTTAATTTAATTATACTGAATGATTGTCCGATGTTATATTCGTTAAACCAAAATACGAAAACCTTTGCCCTAATTATGTACACCTTGCATAGCTTAACTTTTGAGAACGTTATCTTTAGACTCTTGCATCAACTACCGGACAGGTTCAGGGTGAAGTAGGGCAAGAAATGAAGCATACTAATAAAACGTAGCATAGGAGAATATGTAATGAGGATTTAGATATTACTTAATCAAACTGCTGCATTTTTTAAAACATTTTTTTTCTCTCTTCTCAGTTTACTCTTTGTCAAACCGTGGTTTAAGCCAATAATTAAAGACGGCAACTCAGTCATTCATTTTCCTCTCAATGTTTAGGGAAATGTTGTTCTTTCACTTGCATGATTATCAAAAACATGGATATTCAACCAATGAAACATTTTAATCTTCAGTTGAAATTTAGCTTTTGTTAAAGGTAACTTAACTGAATAATTATTAATAGTATAGGACTGTTCGTTTATACCCAATTTTAATAAAATTAGGAAGCCAACTGTACGCCATTTTAGCAGTATTTGATTCTTAGAATTGACTTTTTGTTTGTGGGTTTCATTAACTTTCAATGGGATAATAACACTCAATTCATTGAGTGCAGTCAAATTGGTATGAGCATTTATGTAAATGATTAACTGTGGGTAATTTCTCATCGAGCAATTCCTACCACGTTTCTGTAGAGTTGCATTTTGCCTGGGCATGATTGAGAAAATTGCAGGTAGGCAGACATTGCAAAAAAATTGCAGACATAGAAATGAATGTGTTCCTAATGATGGAAAAAGAATTATTCCAGAAAATTCAAAGAAACTACGGAAAGTGCCGCGACAGTGAATGATAACGGAGTTATACGCTAATGTGCATTACAATGTAATAATTTCAAGTGCAGAAGTCATTCGCGTTGACTGGGATTCGAATCCGGATCCCTCAATATCCGCCCAAGTGCATTAACTAGTTAAGCGCATTTAAATGTTGGCTTTAACCTCCTGGATTGTGGGGTAACGCGCACGAGTACGATTACCGCTGACTTTGTGTGTACGGTTTTTCGTAACATTTTGTTAATTTAAAGCTCCTAACATTGCTGAGTGTCCAAGGACGTCTGGGTTGGTTAACAGACTAAAGCACTCCGCCAGACGTCAGGGGATCCGGGTTCAAATTCTGTTCAAGGTAAATTGCTTTTACACCGTGAAATTTTGCAATACTCTTCAATTTATTTACTTTTCTTTCATCCTCATGATCTCTTCGTTAATTTTTTTATATTCTACTAAATATGTCGTAAAAAAATAAGAATTTATATGTGCTATGGAAGTGGTAGATATTACGAATGTTGGAGGGGATACATTATTTATAATATAAAAATTAGAATCATCCGCCTCATTTTCCGTTAGTAAGACACATTATTTGTACTATATTTTAAGTTACTTCGTGTGCTAGGTGGAGATTAATCGAACTAAACAAACTCGATTTTTTAATATTCGCCCGTTTCCGTCGATACATGTAATACTGGCTATTACGTATAATTTATTGGATTTCCGACTCTTGTGCCTTCGCTGGCTAAAACGAAATTTCCACCATCCTCCAATCTTGAGAGCCACCTTACCTTCGTGGCTCGTTTGCATGATCGTGTCTCTGGTTATAACATCGATATGATTATTTTTTCAAACAATTTTTCTTAACTCCTCTCCCCGTCTCCGGCTCGCTCGTTCCCTCCCATTCAAATCCCCACCCACCTCTAGTTTGGCCTTAACCAATGTAGAAAGGAGTGATGTGGCTTTTCTCTCCTCCATTTCTTGTTCCCTGCATGTTCTTCATTCTTTTGATCCTTCCCAATCGTCGTTTCCCCCACAATTCTCATCCTCCCAGCGCTGCAGGCCGTACACCTTCCGTCCCCCATATCGTCGTTTTCTCTTCTCTCTACCTCTTCTCCCCGTCATCTTCCTCCGCCACAATTTCGATATTCCCAAGACCGGAAGTAATGGGCCAATCGGAAATCAATCCGCTCAATGTGAGCGAGGGTCTGGCGTGTCTCTCAGGAATCGACTTCTCTCTCTCTCTCCTCCCCTGGACCCTTGGTTGGGCAGAGGCGCAGGATTTGAAGCGGGAGGCGCAGACGGAAAAGCGCTCCAGTAGTACCAAGAGACTGGCAGCAATAGAGAGAGATATTACAATATATTCCGTTGCAAGATTATTGGAAATATAGTCAGTCTTGTAGAATCACTAGATGAAATGTGTTGGGGGAAAAGAAACAAGGGTTTAAGGTGTAGAGTTGGAATGTTTTCCTCCGCCGAATCATGTGTTTGTATAGTGATACTGATAAAGTGTTGAACGGTCACATTATAAATACGTCGTCAGTAATTTTTGTGAAGAAGTATCGGTAACATTTATGCTAGTTATTACATTGCTTTGAGTAGCAATTGCAGATTAGAGGGAAGCGAGAGATACGAAAATATTTATAACATTTAAAATAATTCCAGATCAGATCATTATATTTGGGGCAAGTAAAGTAACAATAATTTTTGATAAAATTAAATATAATACTTGCCTAAGAAATTCAAAATAAACCAAATTACCAGATATATTGGCATGTTACACAGAGAAATGAACTTAGCCCTAGAGAGCAGTTTACCTTTTCCTCTTGTTTGCGTAATGAATGACGAATAAAGAGTTATTGGCTTATTGGAAACTGATTTAATATGTAAGGATTTTTTCAAGTAGGTGTACTATTACTACGTAACCGTGTTGGTCATTTATCGAATGAAACTTATCTGAAACGTGTGTCCTATTGTGAACATTACCCTTTTTAAATTTTATTTAGACATTGACTGGAGAGCGCGCATCCGCATGTATGAAAAAGTAGACTCGTTATGCTATGTTCTCAGCTGAAGCGCGTTTATCTCCACGCCGAAAGCAATCACGTACGCGTTTCCCTTGCCGTTGTAGTGTGTCGTATAGCTGTTGTTTCAAAACGGTGCCGTGGAGACGCCGCAAAGAGGTTCGTTATATCGAATTTTTTCAACTTCATTCGGCACGATCTTGTTCCAAGCCCTCGCTTCACACCATTCTCACTCAGCGAAAACACCTGAACTTTTCATTTTCTTTTGAATTTGAGCACCCTCAAATAGTATTATTCACTTTCCTCACTCCGTCCATTTCCTTCTCTTAATTGGATGCTTCCCTGATCCCTTTTCAGCAGATACCGACCCTTCCGCTATCGACTATTCCCTCATGCCACCGATTTCGCACGCGAGCATTATATCTACTTAGCAATTTTCTTCAGAATTATATATATATACATGTATATATATATATATATATATGCATATATATTAGCAATTTATTGCAATTTAGATTAATTTGCCTTCATATTTTATGCTTCGTTCTGGGGTTTTAAACGCGATGGGTTTATCTGCGTTTGAAACAGGAGGGTAAATGCTATCAGGTTATTACGTACTTTCTGAAATATCGTATTCAAAATTACCCTTCTTTTTCTGATGTCACCATATTTTTCATTTCGGAAATAATTTTTAATCTCGTATTAGTCTTCAGAGAACCTAAAGCAAGAAGTAACGAGTTTCGAGGATTGATTGGAAGGTCGAGGTTCATCCAAGTCAACATAAACTTGAATTTCCTAACAGGGGGACAATAAATAAGATTTGAGACATGTTATTACGTAATGAAAATAGTACTTAACTTTCCATGGTTCCAATTTTTTCAGAAATAGAAGAATGTAGTATTTTGTAGTTGTAGTATTGGTCAACATCGATTGGTTTTTCTTTGTCTCCCGCGTTTAGGAAAAATTGACGCCTATTGGTTATATATTTTTCGTCCTCCATGAATATGAACTTCCCTATTTTCATCTCCTCCCTGGTTGCCGTTCCCCTTCCTTTTCTGGAATTCATCCCTCGAATGGTTTCCCTCGCTTCCTCTCGCCTTAAACATCTTTTCCGTCTCTCATTTGGGTGCTTCCTTTACCGCTGTTCTTTTTAACACCTTCGCTCCTCTTGCATCCTTCTTCTCTCATTGCCATTCCCCCGGATTGAGGGAAGAGAAAGGGCGGGAGAGTGCCCGCCTTGCTTCCCTCTGCCGATTTTCACATCCCTATCCATCCCTTACGAAATTCGTTCGACCGAAATGAGTTTGCCTTCCCCTGCAAGTTTGAATGATTGAGCGCCCGAAAACCGTCGGTTTTTATTTTTCGGGATAAAATCGGCCGTTTTCCGGTATTTTATTTCTCTCTTTTTCCCTCTCGCTCAAATAATGATATTTTTTTGTGCTCGCCCCTCCGCTACACTCCCACCCCCTGGATTAATGCGTATTTTTTCTCTAAATTTCTCCCTCCCCTTCATTTTCTCCCCCTCTCCTTCATTTCCATCATCCCCCTCGCTCTTTCCTCTCCCTGTTTTCGCCTCATCTATCCAGTACTTACGGGAAGCTTTGTTTTAAATGACTGCGCTCCTCGTTAGGATAGTTTCCCGTACGGCAAACGAAGCCAATATTCTCACTCACCTCCGCCCGGCAACCCGTCCATCTCCCTTCCCCCTCATGCCCCGACTCAACCCGCCCCCCAGTACGGACTTCGCCCCCTGTCTCCTCATCCTCTTGCTCCCCGCACCTCCCTTTATACTCTGTATCCGCTTTAAAATTGTTTTGCTCCCCTTTTCTCCCCTCTTCCCCTTCCTCTCTCCCTTCATCCGTTTCTCTCGTCCCTTCTCCATCCAACTTACCCCTATATAAAAATCCGTTTCTCTCTCCCCGCATCCTTATTCGTGTCGCTGGGAATTGATTTGCTTTGGGATCACCGGCTCAGATCTTTTTCTCCAAGCCGCTAGATTTTACCCTTGCCCTTCCTTCTTTCGTCTCCGATGTATTTTCTCCCTGTTCGTCATTTGGCATGAATGTTTTGTTTTTCATATTCCTGAGGAATTTTTTTTTTAATATCTTCTCTTAAAATACTATATTCACGATGGCGCACAACATGTATCAGACAGAATTTTTATGAATTGTTTCAATTGTTTTAAAATTATTTCGATAGCATAAATTGGTTAATTCTCAAAATTTGCTTATCTAATAGAAAGAAATATGCTTAGTAGGCAATTTATGCAGTTTTGATAGTTTCCTTATTTACCAAAATGTATTAACTGTAAAATGTTATCTGAAAAAGTGTCGATTAATAATCATCACAATCAAGGTTTATTCTGTTTGGTCTTACGTATTTTCTTCAATGAGTTACGTCTTTATAACTTTATTGGCTTTATTATATTATATGGAATTCATTAATTTACTCAAAAATTAAGCTATCCAGCTAATTTTGAAAAAAACTAGAACAATGAGGGAGGTATTGTTTTGTAATTACGGAGGACTTCAAGAAGTTACTTTTTTTTGACTTGGTCATAATAGTGCAACAGACGTATCCAACTTTCATCTGATTCAGACGAGATGTAGTGGAAGTTCGTCATTATAAGAAAAAATAAGTTTACAATTTTCCGCAAATTTATTTTCCCACACAAATATCCACATTTCCACTAAATCCGTGGACAAGTACAAATTCATTTTTTTCGTTTTATCCAACTTAATGAATAAAAGAATTATCAAGTGGCTCGGTCCAACCCTATCTTCACTACTACGTACAATCATTAACTTACCTATTTTATTTATAGATCTAGACCTAGTAGCAAGCTGGAATATCTTCGTATTTCAAAAATGTATTTTCAAATATCTTGCATTTAAAAAATATAATATCACCATGTTTTTCTCGTGTCCCAATTACGATTTCTCTTGACAAAATCCTTTATTTTCTCTATGTCGTTTCATCTTAATTATCCTTAAATTCAACCGATTGTCTCCATATATCGGCTATTGTGATGCTTCTCAATCCATTTTAATTATTTCCCAACGTCATTTTATTCAAAAGTTCGATATTTGATGGGATGACGCTCTCATTCGTAATAACAATCAATTATCTGCCCCTTTTTGATTTCTCACTCGTTTTAGAGAGGAGGACCTTTTATCATTAATTTCCTTTTATTTTGCCCGTCTCCTTTATTCTTTCCATCCTTAATAAAGAAGGCGGGTAAGAGGCATCATTTGTTTTCCTTTTGTACTTTTTCTCCCCCATACTCTCCAAGGTCTCACTTGCTTTTTGATTAAATATGTCCTCTTGATTTACTTTTCCTTTGATTCAATTTTTCTGCCTTTATACGTTTCCAGTGCTGGGATGGACTAAGGAAATTTCAGACTAATACTCGTGGCTACTAAGTATCTTGAATTTCATATTAGAGTCTTGGGCTAGTGTCATCAATTAAGGAGAAAAATTCCGCTGTCAATCCTGAAACTAAATATCTCTAAATACCTGAATCCCAATATAATACGATACAGTCTTATACAGATTTGTATTTAGCCTTGTGTACAGCCTCAGTCTCGTATACTGCCTTTTATTTTAAATAAAGCATACAAGAGAAAGTTGATATTTCACTCAAACTTCAGATAATCAGAATTGAATTGAAATAAATAGCATTACTCGATTCCAAAAAACTTGTCTTTGATTGCATTAACTTATTAGGTCTTCTGGTAGTAAAACTGAGTTCCTTCAAGCTTTATGGCTTAAAAATTCCGAGAGTGTATTTATAAATAAAATGTCCATCCTAAATAGAATCAAGAAAGAGAAGTGTTAAAGAAAACAGAGCGGTCATTCGCGCACAAGAATCACTCGACCGTGCATCTGAGTCACTAACAACTTGTTTTGAGGCGGAAAATCGCTTCCATCACACACATATATACTCTCATAATCGTTTCACAATCAAAAAACTTCCTCTTTCCTGTAATTAATGAAACATTCCTGCATGCTTTTGCGGGAGGCATTCAAAAGGAAGGAGGAAAGCGAGACATTCCAATTTCGTTCCTGTCCAATTTTCCCTGACGTGGGGGACCGAAAGAACGAAAAGTAAAAAATAAATAAATATCTCCGTTAATCGAAATATTAGCACCCTTTTATCTTTCAAACCACCCTTCAATAAGTCCCTCCAGAGCCATTGCTGTCAGCATTTTTCTCACTAGTTCCTTGCTCTCTCTCCCCATCCACCTCTTCATGTCTCGTCAGACATCTTCCCAGCTCCCTCACCCGCTTCCCCACCCCCTCCCTGCACGTACACACTTTTAGGAGGCGCTCGCGAAATGAAAATCTTTTTTGAAAGTAGTCAACAAGCAAAAGACCGATAATTCATCAACAGCGTTTTCCCCATCCGCTTCTCCCCCGCCCCTCCCGTCCGCTGCTCCCCCCACCCTCCTCTTCTGCTTTTACTTCCTTGAATCTCTTAAGCTCTTCTCTTCTTGCGTGAGATAATGCGATACGGAGGAGGGATGATTCTTCTTCTTCCGATGTTTCTCAAGGATCCTTAGTACCACCTTTTCCCCGTTATATCCATTCAGCCAGCTGCTTTTATTGAAGGGTAGCAAGACCTGTACCTTTCAAATTTCTTTCGTTCCTGTTCACCACCGCCTATTCAGTCCGCAATCTCTACCGCTAGTCCGTTTATGATTTTTCAAGCTCGCCACATCTCCTTCTCACCTTCAATTATTTTCTCAAATAGAAGTTTCGTTGGTACTGAGCGTTTTCTTTCTTTTGCATCAGGTTAAATATTCTGCAAAAATATCGCCAGGGAATTATCTCTTACCTTTTAAGTTTTGGAAAGGATATTGAAGGCTCTTCTTTAATTATATCGATTATAATGTTATAAGTCCTTTAATGCATGTGTGGTAGCGAAAAACAATTTAGTAGAAGTGATACCAAATAAAGCTACCTCAGAAGTAATTGGCAGCATAGGTACTTGTATTATTAGGAATCGTTTAATATGAAAGTAAGGATTGGTTTGGCCAGACAGGAAAATATTAGCAAATTAGAATAAAGGAGTAGGAATAATTGAGGGTAAAAAATCAGAGAATCATTTTATTGCTGTGATCACTTACATGAGATAAAGCTAAAATTAATTTTTATTAGTCCTTAATGTCTCCTGTTACGTACTTCTTAACTCTCTGCATACACTGCACATAGTTTTTTCCTTAAGACAGGCATTTTTGGTTGACCAGGTTTGTATGTTATCCGATTGGATTTTCCATAAAACAAAGAGGAACAATTCTGAATTCTAAAAAAAACATTGGAGGAAATAGCATATTTTCTGTACTCAATTTGAGTCAAAGCAAAGTGAACGTGCGCTTGCAAATGGACAATCAACCATCCTCGTTTGAAAACCGGGACACAGCATTTTCTCTGTGATTTTGAAGTTACGAAATTTAAGCTCAAGTTCTTAAAAAAAAATGTTTACCGAGTGTACCTCTGAGTAGTCCATGTAACGAGAGATCGTTTTATTAAAATATAATTGTTTTATATAAATATATTAATTGTATATAAATACGTATGGATTTGCGTCTAAGGGCCTTGTTCAAATAATTGAATATACTAATAGACAAGTGCAAAGACAAATTAAGATGGGCGTAAAATAGATAGAACTATCAGGTGGTGGTGGAATTGACAATGAATGGAGGGAAATGGAGGACTGCAGTGAACCAATCTTAGGATTGAAATACTGACATTGATGAATGATTGAGTTGAATTTATTTTACTAAAAACGAGAAAACGTTGCACCTATTTTTTGCCTTCAATTGATTTCCATGCATTTGGAAAACTATTATAGAAAAGGAATGCGTTTTCTGAATCACTAAAAGGTTTTCAATATAATGATGTAACTGACTCCTGTATGCTGCCTCGTTGGTACATTTGTTACCTGTTGATGTAACATCGTAACGAAATAACTCAGATATAAAATATTACATTAAATTTTTATATCTCAGTGCTCTTCTTACTTAAAAAATTCAAAATTAAAGATTCAAGAATGTAACTTTTTCTTTTAAGTATGTACTGTTTACACGTTAGAGCTATAATTTATTATTTACGTTTCGTCAAATTTTTCATTCGTATTGCCAATTGAAGGTCTCTATTTCCGTCACAAACGAATGCATTATTTTACATTTATGCAGATTAAGTTGCTTAATTGTGAATGCTGTGCCTTTTAAGAATTTTTCGATTATTTTTAATCAATTGTATCGTATTATATGAAAGTCCAGAATCTTGCAGAATCCAGAACAATTTGAAAATTGTGATGTGCGTACTTCTGGGCGTCTGATTTTCGTTAATTAAACCTTTTTTTTAAATTTGATATGCAATAATATTTATAACTGCTGTTCCCATAATTCTACATTGAATTGCATATCTTACGCTTGCATCTGCTTCCTGAATCTTCATCCACCCTCATTCCTTGTACATCAAAACCTCCGCTCCCGCTTCACCGCTTCGAGAGCGCACCTCCCTTTCCTTTATCTTCGGCGCAGCAATATCTCCGGATATTCAACTGAAATGAAAGTTCCCCTGCCTCTATCACTTCTCTTAAAGGATTGAGGGATAAATAGCGCCACTTCAATAATTGGATTTTTCGAACAATTCAAGCGTAGGTGGAATTTAGGGGGATGGAAGTTTGAAAGGAGGTAAGAGGAACACAGATTGCTGGATGAAGTCTGGTAGGTTAGGTCGAAGAACCGATTAACTGATTTGAATGAGTGGAGGCATACATTTATGGGGAAATTTTGAAAATATTAACTTTCAACTTGCCAAAAATACTTAATACGAATTGAGTATATTTTCCAAGGACAGGAGAAAATATAAGACGTAACAGCCTCGGACAGCATGCATGCTTCCTAATTCTTTTCATACCGTTAAGGTGGATTATTTTTATGGATGCTACGGTATTATGAATGGCAATTGGTGGCGTCTAATTGAAATCGTATTTAAGTGCCAATTTTTTCTCTGGAAGAATATATATTTATTTAAATTTAACATTTATTGAATTCTAATTACAGTGCAATGCTTTATTAATGAATGATTCTAAAGTGACCTTCACTTCCGGTTACCTTTGCATAATACTGAATGCGACGGTTAGAAGCCTTAAGTTTGGCATGATTAGGGTATAGTGCGCTTACTACTAAGCCCAGCAGCGCGAGAAATTCTTACATTAGGTCAGCGAACCAATTTCTTCCTCTGTGCCGCCTGTGGTTTCCAAGGGAGATATGTTACCCGTAAAATCGCTCAGCTTGTGTGAAGCTGAGAGTTTCCAGATGAAAATTCCCGGGGATCCAACCCGATCCCTCCGATTTATAGCCAAGCGCCCTACTCACTAGACTACCGCGTCCCTGTAACTAGAAGTACAATCGAAGTATTTATTTCCTTTACAAATAATGAATTTAATCAGTGATACCTTAATGATACCAGCCCGCTTTTACACCGACGGTATGGTACATAACGTCGGTGAATTAATTTTGCTTGAAATACATAAAGAGCGGATGAATGTTTCTTAAGAACTGAAGTCCACATTCAAAAACCTTTTTCCCCTTAAAAGTCAACGTTAAGGATTTTGGACCATTAACGGCTGTGAGGGGCGAACTAGAAATGGCATTTTATGTAATATGCGTATATATTTTCCTTCCAGAGGGAATAGAAAAGACCAAGAGTCCCCGCAAGGAAGGCCTTGCATATGTGACAAATGTAATGAAGCGTTCTTTGGCATGTATACGCTTTTTTCCCCTAAATAGGATAGCGTGTCTGGCTTCTTTCGGTTTCGAGAGGAGCGAAATTATTTTGGATGCATGAAAATTAGGAGTGGGTACGTGAGTGAGGTAAATGGAAAGGGTTCCCGGTGGGGGGGAAGTGCGAATGGGAGGGAGGAGGGAAGCGGCAGGGAGAAGGGAACAAGAGAAGTTTCCGCTTGGTGAGATGCTTTAAAGAGATATGAGAACATTTTAATAGGCGATGAAACAGAAAGGGACGGTTATGAGGGAGTGAAACGCGTCTGGGAGGGGTGCGGAGCTGAATGCGTTGGTGTAGGGGAAGCGAAGGGGAGGAGGGATGTACAGAGGGGAGGGGGGTGGCACGGGTAGGGGAAAATGGGATTGAGGGAGGGGCGAACGAAGAGGAATGGAAAAAGGGAGGTTGCAGGAGGAAGTGTGGGTTAGGATGCGGGGGATAATTAAGGAATATTCTCGAGTGGAAGGAAATTGCGCTACGGGTATTTTAAACCTTATGTATTCCTTCAGTTATTTTTAATTTTGACTCCTGAATATTTTTTTCATCCTTCTCCTAACAATTTCTTTATATCCTGCGATAAAATGCCCGCTATCCCTTCTCTTTTTTACGCTATCAGACGATTTCCTGTTAAATGATTGCTGAAGTGTTCTCATTTTAAGAGAATTCCCTTCGCTAAAAGTCCCTTCAAATGCACTATGTTAATTTTAATGACTACAGTTCAGGAAACTTAATATTCCATTCTTCCATTATTATTTTAAAAATTTTAAAAAATAAATAAAATTTTAAAAAGTATTTAAGACGATATTGATTACAGGTATACGCATGATAAACTTCCCGATGCATAAAACGTAATAATTATAAAATGGTTCATTATACTGACAGTGAATCAATTCGTATTAGATTTTGATCAAGGTGTTAAATTTCTATGGACCTCTAAACCATATTTAATATGTTTCCGTGCTGCAACTCATATTTTAACCTAACGTCTTTTTATGCTTGTGTCGCCTTTTCATTTCACTGGTATCATTCTAGTTGGTTCCTCTTTAAAAATGCAATCTTCAATTGACTGTTATGCCTCTGATTATTTCCAAATACTTCGGCGCTTCTTTCCCCAAATTCATTTAAACTCTAATTTCATATGAAAACTATTCATATTATTTGATTTACAATATAAATCGCTTATCTGCAACCACAAGGTCATATTATTTTCAATTTTTCCTCATCTGTCTGGTCATAGCCTTAAATACCGAATCCACTCGCTCATGAATAATACTACTCTGGATAGTATGTAACATAGAAAGAACTTCATTGGACGAACACAAACTTATATATTGAATAAACTTTAGTGCTCTGTGAAATTGATTAGGGGGACGCTTGGAAACAAATGAACAATTGGATGACAAAAGGATAGACGGTATTGAAAATATTCAAAATATATGTATTGCTAAGTTTTTTATTCCACACTTCCGTGTTACTTCGAAGAAATCATATATATATATATATATATATATATATGTATATATATATATATATATATATATATATATATATATATATATATATATATATATATATATGATTTCTTCGAAGTAACACGGATTCTGATGACGACGGCCGTGCCGTCGAAACGTAAATATCTACTGTAAGTGTCCTTTTATGTTTCTGTGTGTGTAATATTTATTATCTCAGTGTTTATATATATATAATACTGTAACGATGCCCCAGCCTCCATATTCGCCAGATATGGAGGCTTTCGTGTGACATTTTCCTATTTCCAAAAATTATGAGAACCTTGAAGGGCCGTCGTTTTACAGCCGTAGATGACATAAAAAGCGCATCGCCGAAAGAACTAAAGCCTATCTCAAAGATCGAGTTTGAGAAGTGTTTCGGGGATTGGAAGAAGTGCTGGCAAAAGTGCATAATCTCCAATGGGGACTACTTTGATGGTGACAACATCAATGTATAAGAATAAATAAATATTATTTTCCGATAAATTAAAATTCCTGTTAATTTTTGAACACATCTCGTATTTATACATTCATACATATATATGTATGTATAAACATATATACTGTATCGGCTTCCGTATCAGAGCCTAAGTACTATTATTTAATAAATGATATTTAGCCTGATAGCATAGAAAGCCCGGCTCTTCTCGAGATCAGTTTGCGTTCCCAGGAGTCACATGCACTCAAGTCATTGCGGTTTGGTTACCCCAGTGTATAGCGGATATGAGGCTGGGGCCAAGGGAGGAGTAGGCGATGCCCGTAAGGGAATGCGTGTGCGGTGGCCATTGGAAGGGAAGACGTTGGTATCGAGGAGAAGAAGAGTGAGGCAATTTGTTTTCCCTAGGGGAGATGGAGCTGTTCCGATCGTCGCTTTTCAGGAGGCGCCGTGCTTCTTTCGAGAAAGTGGTCGGAATGTTCCATTTGCTCTTGGGGTGCAGGGAGGGATGAAAGGAACTGGTTTTGGAGGAGTAGTCGGACAAGAATGGTGGTTGGGAAGAAGGATTTTTCCGAAATGGTTTTAGTTCCGTAAGATGACCAAGAAAGACTTCAAAATAGGCATGGCCGGATTATAAACCGTAGGCGTACAACCGTAAGAAATTTAGGGTTTTTTCAAATTTATTTTGCTGAATTGCTGTATTTTTTGCTGACTAAATAATTCTGAAAGAAAAAACTTGCGTTAAAGTGGCTTTATTGAGTAAACCATAAGTTAATGATTTGTGTATCCAACTAAGATCTCTAACTATTCAAAAGAGATACAATGTTTCAAAATGCATTTTCTAAAAGATTTGAGAAGAAACGTTTTCATAGATTAAGTTTTCCTCGGATTTCATTGATTTATCCGGATGACCTCCTGAAACTTGTAGTTTTTGGAGGTGACATGGTTACTTCTGACAGCCGAGTTAGATTGACTGATAGGAATCACTCACTCGTTACCTCGGAAAAAAGATTGCGGGTTGTCTCCTATCAAAGGTATGAAAAATCTTATTCGACTTTATTCGGGCGAGATTGGGACTGTGGCAGTCCCTTACTCAAGAGAGATTTGATAACATGTAGCTTATCTTACAGACATCTTGTGAGCTTAGGTTATGTAAAACGAATATGTCGTGGCATTTTAATTTCTTTCGAAGTGACGGACGATTATATTTCCTAAAGTATCAAAAGTTGGCAGGTAATGCGCATAAACCAGCCATGTGCTCAAACGTTCGATGCTAACCAGATGCTGACAAAACGATACCATACAATATTGGGCATGGTACTTACTGAATTTTCAAGGTATACTGTTAGCAAGGAATAATTTGAAGTTACTTTTTATAGTTCTCAAATGAGAAAAAAATGTCTGCTTGAAAACGTATACTGTGGAAAAATTGAAGTAACATGTATTAAATATCTTTCAGTGATCCTACAATAAGACTGGTGACCTCAGAGTCTTGTCAGGATTCTACCATTAATCGATCGGAATTGTTTCTTCTTCGTCTTTATATCGCCCGACTTCTCAGCATTCTCCCGCCTTTTCCCGTCTTCATCCCCGCTCTATTTTTCATCCTTTCTATATTTTTCCCCATTTATCAGTTTATCGTATGAGTTTTATCTCCTCAATTTTAATTTTTCCCCTCTAGATTAAGTAAACGAATAGGAAGATTTTTTTCTGCGAGTCTACCAATTTATCCTATCTTAATTCCGTGCTAAAGTGTGTTATTAATATAATTATCATATTATTATGCAATAATCTTGTAAACAATTTAAGTAATCATTATATTGTATCACTGCACAATAGCTATATTATATCATATTTGTATTGTATTGCTTATGTGCGAAATTTAATTTTTTTTACCCTTCTCTTTTTTCTACGCATAGAAATTGATCCAGAAACATTATATTTAAAGCTTAAACATTAAGAGTAAAAGTATAAAAATCTTTTCATAAACCTCATGTACCAAGAATAATTTGAATTTATTTGTCCAAAAAGACATTCTTAAACTAATTCTGAAGCAAACATCAAGAAAAGCGAATCAAGATTGACATTGACAAAACTCACGAAACGCAAAATCTACATGTCAAATTATCATAGAACCCTTAATGTTTCTGACTCCTCCCGACTATATTTTTTATTTATACTGCCGCACCAATAGTAAGCCATACATTATTACTAAGTGTCTGACTTCGCTCCTAAGACAAGTAACGTTATCGATGTTGGAAGACTGAAATTTTGCTGAGGACAACCACTAGTACGAGGATGGCAACAGGGAATGCAAAGATTTTTCCAAGAGGTCGATAGCTATTGGAGAGCCACGGGTAACGATATAGCGGTGAGTGAATGCAGGGAAGGGAAGTGAGAAAGGCGAGCGAAGGGGGCAAAACGAAGGCAAGGAAGGCAAGAGGGAGAGAAAGAATAGCTAGATAGTTAGTAGGGGATGCAAGGAGGTCTAAGGAGGGTAAACAGAACCAGGGCGTTCCTGAGGGCGCTTTCTTCTTCTTCCCGTCCTCTCGACCACTCTAACTCGCCCCGTACTTCGTCCCCTTATTTTCCAGGCCACAGTGGGTGCCGTTCGGATGGGGAGCGTCTCTATCCGCCACTTAATTTTCTTCCTTTTGTTTCCTAGCTTACGAGCCTGCTCAGCACACTATGCTATCCACTGTTCGAATACTTGTTGCAGTTTCGCCAGGGCATTTTATTTCTCAGTTCTTTATTATCTACTATCTCATTATCTCGTACTTCTATAGCGGCTAGTTATCCGTTATATCTCCTAAACAAATTGAAGCGTCATTTCAGTCGCAGGGTGTTACAGTATGTGTTAAAAACAAATTTCTATATTTATTTCAAAGAAATAATGGCAAATTTAAGGTATTATTATTACAAATGTTGCAAGTTGACTTAATGTGAAGTGCTAACGTACATTTTATTTCCATGCAAAGAGACACAATTTGTATAAAAAAAAGTCATTTTTGCGTCTCAACTAATGAGTAATCCGAAAAAAAGCAAAACATTCCAAAAAGTTGAAATTGTAAAAATCATTCGGCTTGATCCAGATTTGTACTCCTTGGAATTGCTGCATTGTAATGCGAATTGGCGGATGGCTTCGTTAAAAGATACCGTCGCGACATCTCTAGCAGTTCCTTTCAATTTGTTGAAGCAAAAAAATATATTTCTCTGAATATGTTTATTATCTTGGCAGTGTTTGTACACTTTTTCTGGAAAGTTTTAACATTTTTTGGAATGGGCTCAAACAGCTGTTCAGGTTTAATTTAATTCATTTGTGTTTTTTTTTTATACATTAGGCCTTCGTGACCTGAATTGCGGTCCACCTTATACGTATCGAACATTTTATGATATTTTTCTCGATGAGATTAGTGTATTTCCATTCCGATTTTCCAAAATCACCGGCATGCCATTGGTTTTGTCCCAGCGTTGTTTTTCTCACTGATTTCATAAGGGTTTATATTACGACGAAGTTAATATGACATTTGGCAGTGATTTAAGTGATTACTACATTCAATTTTTAGGTAAAGAAGAGTCTCGAAAATGCTGTCTACGCAAAACTAAAACCTAATGGCAGTGTTCATTATGCTTTCGCTTTTAGTTGTAAAGAGCGAAATGCAAGCTTATGTGCTATTACCAAATCATGAAATGACGAAATGACTCATTTTATGCAGTGAAAGACATGAACACAATGGTGAAGGAGAAGCGGACGCTATTCTTAACTGCTCTAAGAAAGAACAAGCTGGAGTTACGTGTTGCTCCGCTCAACCATTATTCTCTCCTTCGCTCCCTTTCCCTTTGCCGTATTTATCTCTCCACTTTATCTCGGGGATTTCCCTTCAACACGGGAGGTATCGTGAAACTTTCGGACCTCATACGCTTCCCTCTCACTCTAACCTAGGCTCTTTTCTTCGTCCCTCGCAAACAATTTCTTTTATCACCCTCACCTTTTCCTCAATCATCCATTTTCTCTTCCTTCCTCTTTGTCCTCGCCAGACACTTGAAGATTCAGACTTCCCGAAATGCTCTTGTGATTATTGATCACTTGAATAACATTCTTTGTCTCTACACCGTAAGACCTTGTAGAAAAACCTTTCTATAAATACATTAAAAATATCATTCTTCTCTTTAGTGTGAATAATACTAATAATACATACAATATCGAGTAACCAATTTTCTTTCCTCCGAAACTGGATTGATTTCTCAGAATATAGATAAATGAATTCCTTTGGAGGAAAACATTATCGGAAAGATTATAATTGATGCTATCAGTTTTATTGAATATGATGTTACATGCCTGAATATTTGCACGATATTGATTAATATAATTCAGTCATCGTTAAGGGAACGTTACTAATATATCGAATGAAACATAACGTCCAGACATCCGTGAAAGGGTATATTTGCTTGTTGTTGGATTATACCACATTATTACACCTTTCATAAATACATCTAGACTTTCCATGACACACAATAAAAACTGTACATGTAAAGTCCCCCTGTATATGTAAATACTCACGATTAAAATATGCGTGGCTCATTATAATGGACATAATTGTGTAAATGTGAAGGTGTTTTGTGTAACTTGATTGGCATCATTGCTGACATTCGGCTGTTGAATTTTAGCGTTTCACTGTATTTGAACGATATTGGGTTCCCATAGTTTCGATATATTTCAACTGCATCTGCAAACTGATATCTGCTATAATTTTTTTTATGAATTTGCAGGCGTGGGCGAGTTAAAAGCGGGGAATGTTTGGAAAGAGTCCCGTGTTGTTTCCAAAGCTATTCGCTGCAATCAGTTTCAAAATCCACTTTTCTCTCACCGTAGCTTAATCATACGGTCAGCGTCCGGGTGCTGAGGTAGAAGAGACAGTGGGTCGGCTGTCCGGTTACCGTCTGAGCTACACGCTTCGTTGACGCCTCCCTTGCCCTCTCCCCTCCTCCCGGCGTCCGATCCGACGCTGGAACTACCGCAGGATGCATATCCCGCAGGAGATGGCTGCGGCGTGGGAGGGGAGGTGGGGGGTTGCATTTAAGGTTTGGCGGGAGTGGAAAGAGAGAGAGTGGGAGTTGACTCTGTAAAGAGTGGGCGGGGGAACATTTTACGAGAGTGAAGTTTCATGCACTAAGGAAATGAAGGGAGGTGAAGCATTCTCGTGGCATGTAGCGAATGCACGCCATTCGTCCGAGCTCTCTCTAAACTTTTGAGGTCTTGCTTGCCAACTCCCGCCCCCTCTCCCCCTCTCCCCCTCGCCCCTCAGTCTCAGCACATCTCCACCCCTTCTCCTGTCTTCCCGCGTTGCTTCCAAACACATTTTCATCACTGGCCAACTCCATTTCGAACCACGTCACGATTTCTTTTGGGGGGAAGAACCACCCAGTCCCCCAACCCACTCTCTCTCACTCCCATTTTTTTTCGAGTCTTTGTACTTGCGGAGGGATTTCATGTATACTTTCAGGAGGTATAGAATATGGTTCCACTTAAATTAAGAGCAACGTGAGTTATGTTAGATATTTCTGTGCATATTAAATAAGTGCAAGCAGAATATTTATGGGTTTCCGTTGAGTGGATATTCAATGAGACAAATATTCTCGGATAATGGAAATGCTCTTTGATAAAATTCTTGAGATGATAGAAACATGCATTATCTATTGAAGGCCCTGTCCTTTTCCCTGAATTGAAGCATCAGACATATGGGACTTATTGTTATCCGGACGTTAGATTACACGCTAAAAGACTTCTTAGTGGCGAAATGAAATTTATGTCCATTCAATATGACATGACATATTTAGTCATCGATTTCTTTTTGAAAAAAGCACGTTTCACTCATATTTTCCCGTACTTCGCTAAAATACTTGCTGTAGTATACTTTGTAAATAAATGGAGAAAGTTTCTTTTCAATACCGTAATATTGAAATATCATTTTCGATAAATCAGTTGGCCATTCCAGGTTAAAATTTACAAAAACAACGATTTAAGCTCCTTAGGTTATTTAAAAAATATCCCCGTAAACTTGTTTGAACTTGGTGCTATAGTTTAAAAATTTCTTCCTAACAATATGTTTATTGCTTGCGTACCGTAACTATGAATAACGTTTGGTAAATCATAAACCGAGGCTTGAAATATTAGATTTAATTCCTCATAGTGTCTCTCATTACGGTTAACAGGTTACCAGATCGTATATTTACCAAATCGCCGGAGTGTGCATACTATATATTTCCTTGTTATTACGTATTTTTTTATAAGAAGAATTGAAAGTGCTGTTTTATAAACGAGCTTTTATTGATTGGAATCTTATTTTAAATCAAGGCCTGATATATTCCATACGTATTTTATTTTTTCCTGACTTGCAAACTAAACTTCTTTTCAGAGGAAAAGAAAGTTGAACAACTGAAATCGCGGAATATTACTATGCAATCTTTCGAAGCTTCAATTATTAAGCTAGGGTTTTACTCATACTTTATCCCTACTAATAGAGGGTTTATGGCGCTCTTTTTCTCCGAAAAAATGACTAATGGACGAATTTTCCATGGATATCAATAGTTTGTACCCGTCTTATATTACGCCATCCGCATCAATTCTCATCGCAAGGCTTTTCTGAAACATCACTTCCTATTAATCCGAGCCTTTACACCTGTTCCCGAGACTCCACGGCTCTCTAATGTCCGCTTAAAGTCCACTCTCCTTAGTCGTGCGAAACCTAAAGACCTCCTTCAAAACCAAACAGAAAACCACCTACTCCCCTCAATATGTATATTTCCCTCCCTACTTCAGGTCTCGCCCTCCATTTTCCAACCCGACTCTCCCCTTCCAAGAAGACCCCAAGCAATGCTTTTATTTGCCCTCGCCCCTTTTTTCCTCCCTTCCTCCCTCGGACCAAAACCGTCTCCCTGTTTGTTCTATGGGAATATGCATTTTTTCTCTTTTGCTCCCCTTAATTTTATCCTTCTACGTCCTTTCTTATTTCTACCTCCTAGGCGTTTCGTCTCCACTACTTTGTTCCATTTTATAGGAGGGAGTGAAACACATACATACCACACGCCCCCTTGTACCAACTTCTTCCATCTCATTCCTCTGTTCTTTACTCTAGCCTTCTCTTTTCGCTCCATGTACCTTACCCTTTTCTTCTTCCTTCTCTTCAGATCTGCGTACCTTCCATTTCTCATCCCTCTTATCGTTTTTCTCTCCCCGACGGTTCCGCCTCAAGCGGAGGGTCTCTGTCGGAAAATATTCATAAACCTTAATGGACGGAGAGTGAGCCCAAAGGCCTTTGCTTAGGATGACCAGCCACCGACAGGCCTTCTTACCCTCTTTTCATCTTCCACTAACTCTCTCACTTCCTCTTCTCTCTTTCATTTTCAATTTTTGTCTACCTTCTCGTGCCTCCCTTCTTCTTTCAAAGCACTTTGTGGCTTGACATTTGTCAAATCTTATCTTTTTATCGGCATCTTCGTTTCTTGCCAGACCTTTCTAGAAAGGTGTTTTGAAAATTTTTCGATGAATAAAAAAGAAAGACTTGCGGTTTTCAATGCGAGTTTCACAGCTTGGATTAAAAAGTAGGTAAATGGCATTTATACTTTCGATATACTTTTAAAATTATAAAATAAAGAGGGATATTATCGGGAAATTTTATGTTTCACTGTCTTCAATGAACTAAAAGTGTTTTTACGATATCCGTAAATATGTGAAATACTGTTCTAACAAATCTTGAAGATCATTAAATATTTTTTCACTTATAAAACTCGTAACTTTGGGGTAATCCATGGCAATTATTTGATTTATGGAATACTGTTAATGGCAGCGTTTGTTGCCAAAAACATCATTGAAGAATTGTTGACTCTTTTTTGGTTTATTAGATTTCAAAAAATACTTCGTTTTAAACGATGTGTTTCATTTACTGTCCGAAGGCTTAGCGATTGGATCGCCGATTTTTCCTCCCCTCGGTGAAATATTTATGGATCATCCGGAAAATAAGCATTTTATTTAAGGAATAATTTGTGAAACACTACAATTTATTGGTTTAAATATGTAGACGATATTTTAGTATAATGGAACAGTCATGATCGGTAGTTAAAGGTCTTTACACCACGTCTGAAAAATATAAGTTCTGTTCCAAAAGTAGAATGGCTTATTTTTCCCCGGGTGGACGGACGAGCGGCGGTTTGTCTGATTAGTTTCGTGGTAGGGGAGAGTTAGAAAAGGCTGGAGACTGGTGGAAGTTGGCTCCCAGCCTTTGCGGAGTGCGGGTTGTTCGTTTGCGAAACCTCTATAACGAGGCCTCGTTACGCTTCATCATGAACCGGTTATTGGAACAGCGCTACGCCATCAAATTTTGCGTGAAACTGGGTAAAACCAGGAAAGAGATTCATGACATGCTCAAGTTAGATTATAATGATAAAGTAATGGGTAGTTCGGGTGTGTTTTTGAGTAGCACAAATTGTTTCGGTAGGGTGGGCAAGATGTTGAAGATGCCATGCCAAGATGATGAATGTTCAGGACCCCCTTCCACCTCCAAAAGTGACGAAATTCTTGCATGAGTGAATGTTTTACTGGACAGGGATTGTACATTAAGTGTTTTCATAGTTTCTGATGAACTTTGCACCTCTAAAAGTAATATGCACCGAATTTAAAGCGAAAACATGGGCATGAGAAAGGTGTGTGCAAAGATGGTGCCGCGAGTGATCTCGAACAAACAAAAGGAAACTCGCACGCAGATCTACCAAGAGCTTCTCGACCTTGTGATTGAAGATTTTAAATTTTTTTCACCCATACCAGACTTCTTCCTCTTCCCCCGCCTTAAATCCTTGCTTATAGGACGTCACAACGGCTCGGTGGAAGCGTTACAACAGGCCGTGCAAAAGAGCTTAGCTTACGCGCCGCCGCCTCCCAGAAAGCGAACGATGAGTGAAAAACCCACTGTCAGCGTTGTGTGTACGCACAAGGCTACTTTTACGACTTTTGAGTGCATATATCAATTTTGGCAATACGCTCTTTTTAATCGACTCAGTACCTCTTCTTTTAGAACAGACCTAATATTCACCCCAAAATATGTCATTTGCGTGTTTCGTAAGCCTGTCTTTGCTGATCATGTTATTTCTGCAGGTTTGATACACTGTTGCCATTACAAACTTTCGGATTTGCATTGATTTTTCATCGCCTCTTTAATGTACTTTTTTTTAAAGAGGAATATAGTGATAAGTTATCATTATTAAGAAGATTAACTTTAGTAAAGGTTATCCACCTAGTTTAATATGTTATCTGCAGTTGACCCGTTTATTATAGTCATCACTCTAGTAAGATAATGAATAAATGTTGCTCTTATCAGGTTTTTGCAATATAACCTATCGTATTGTTAAATATATCTCCAAAGATTTAATCCAGATGTCTTTTAAGTCTGCAGCATACTTACCTATAGAAGCTATGAACTTCATTACGTATACTGATTGTTAAGTGTAGAAGCCCTATGGATACGAACAAGGGAAGTTCAATTTGTACTTTGAGGTGTGATAATTGTGACCGGTATCAGTTAGACCGACCATGCAAAATTTCAATGTTAGAGTAAAAGATATTATCGTATAGTGATTTTCCCGAATGTCATTTTAATTGTGACCGAAAAAGTGATTTAAACGCGTACATTTTAGGTGTACTGCCAACTGACGTGTGTCAAGCACTTGTGAGTTGGAATTTAAAAGAATTTGTCATGCCGAAGTGACTATTGTAAATAAGTACTTGTATCTCGCCTCTTACCCAATGACAGCAGAAACATAGTACGAGAGCCCTCCTCTCTCCTTATTCCCACCCCTCTTCCTCCCTCCCTTTTTCTACCCCCTATGTTGAGGATAAAGGAGAAATGCTGTTTCCTTTTTCTCACCTGATGGTAATGCTAAAGCGCTGAAATCCAAGTCTTGTGGCTCTGTGGCAGTGGTTTGTAAAATTTTCCCATCCTATCATTCAATATCTGCACTTGTTTAATTCATTTTTTTAGCCTGAATCGTTTTCCAGTATTTAATTCGAAGTGAGACTGTTCTTGTACGTATATTTTTCCAGTTATTTTAATGATTGGGAAAGGAATTTTAGGTTTTGAAAAACAGTTTATTTCCGGGTGGGGTGTCAGATTTGGTCCTGTTAGGCGAAGCTAAGAAAAAAGGGAGTGTGCAGTTTGTATCCATTCAAAACCTAACATTAACGGTTAACTACTGAATAAATAAATTATTATGATATCATTTTAATTAATGGACCTCAGTCCTTACTGACGGAAATGTATTTCTTGTTTATTCCTTACTTTTAGCTTTTCTATCAACGCTTATAATCGGTCGTATGGGCACAATAGAATGACACCAAACGGATTCTCAATCGCCGGGAATTTTTCTGACAGACTTCCCGCATTACACAAAAGACGTGTATTTGCCTATTTTACAGGGGAATGCGAAAAATATATTTATGAACAATGCCGCGCTTTGATCCTTATTGAAATTCTAACATGTAACCTAGAATAACTGAATGGTAATTTATTTGATATTCATAATCAATGTCCAACAATAGCAATAGTTAACTAGTTCATCACCCACGAGTGATGATTGCATTTAATAGAATGCTTTTTGATTTAGATTTTTTTGCTATTTCAAAAGTACGAATCATGTTTAAATATTCTTGCGTAAGAAAAGTAATTTCGACCGTGTGGGCTAGATCTCAGCTGAATTTCCTCATAGTCCGGCTAGAGATTGGTAGTTTGGCATTATGGATTCCGTTTGGGGCACACATGACCACTCTTCTTAAAGGGGGCTCAGACCTCATTAACAGAAAACTATTATGGAGACCAAAATCGAGTTTGCCCAGGTGTCAGAGCATACCACGACGCTGAGGGTGGTCCATGGGGGCTCCATGGGGGATCTGAGTATCTTCTTAAGGAGCAGCAGGGCCACGTTCTACTGTATTATATGAATATACACAAAGGCTTCTGATAACAGGGAGTTCTAAACTTACATGAGCCGGTGTGTGACGTCAGATCATACGTATAATAGATTGCCTAGTTGATGTCGGCTCTTTATATTGAATGGATTAGTTTTGTTTTAAATTTAAATTGTTTTCGTATATTTTTTAGGTTTTTTTTAGATCATACTATGAACTTGGCGTCATAAATGTATCCGTAACCCGAATAAATGGAATGTATGTTGGTGAGCCTCATTGCAGGTGAATAGTTTTCCATAAAGTGAGTTTTAGTTCATGCTTCCTAGATGTTTTCAGTAGCTAGCGTAATTTAATTCCAGGCTGTATTCTTAAAAAAATGATCGCCACGACACTTTAAAGTTTAAAAAATTCTGAAAGGTCTGATGACGAAACCTTTCCTATATTCTTTATAATTTTTGCTGGTAAATTCGTTGCACTTTACAAGTGCACGTTGTAGAGTGCATGATTATGTTTATTTATATAAGTTGGATTACTGCAAAATTTTTTAAAAGACATTAATATTTCATCGAATGAGATATAGAAACTGAAAAAAATTCTGTGTAGTAAATATTACGGAGTAAAATATCAATTCATATAATTATCAAGCGCTGCAGTCCAAAATATAAATTTCCGTACACACAGTCAAAATAAATTCCTCCACTGTTCCAGATAAAGATCACCTTTTTAAAAGAAATTTTAAATAAAAAAAAAGTGAATATGTAATAATAGAGAATTAATCTGTTAATTTATTGTTAAAATAGGGCACACTTTTGTTAGTCACATATATTGAGAGAATTCTTGTATTATTTAATATTATATATGATCTTTATATGAATTTTCATTTTCAATGAGTCACGTCACATTATAAAACTCACCTTATCAAGCGAAGATCCTCTAAATCTGGCCTCCCACGTAGTTTCTTTCTCGATGACAGTGACACCCAATCTCTTATTCATAGCCATTCCCGTTTGAGCGTCTTGGGGGGTATACGCGTGTGTCTACTCTTTCCACACGTGCCGGAATCTCCATTCAGAACAGCAACATCTAGACACCGGCTCCTAATCAACCTTTGGCGTCAGCGCCATATCCTTCAGCATGAGCACACTTTCACACATGCTTTTTAGTCGGAAAGTCTTGTTCAACCCCCAACCCCTCTTCAGTTTTTATATCCCTTCCTGCTCCATTGTCTTTCAACCCTTTTTCAATTTTCCTTTCCTCTTGCACTTCTATCTCCTTCTCGTTCCCCCCCCTCTCCGCCCCTCCACTATAATCTTCGTGAAAGAAAACTTGAAGCCTTCCTTCCTAGCACGTGGCTCAAGTATCTCGTGTCGCTGTTCCGCCTTCTATTGTTTCTGTCATGCATCTGTCCCCCTTTCGTTTTTCACTTGCAACCCACATCCTCGGTTTTGATCACCTACTCACTCCTCCTAGCCTTGATTTTTCACGACCGGCCCATTTAGCCATATTGTATGATCACATGCCTCTCCTCTCCGTCCATTTGCCCGCCTCTAGTCTTTCTGTTCTTTTAGAATATTTTTTCAGCTTGAATTTTGAGAAGACTTACCGATATGAGCGCCCTTTGATGTATTAGAGTGTTGGTGCTGTCCATTTACGGCTTATTTCTGTTTTAAAAGTGGTTTCTTTCCTCATGTTTCGTTTCCGAATATCCATAAGCAAATATATCAGTAATTGTAGTTATTTGTGTATTGTCATGAGCATTGTTCTCTATCTCATAGTTTTGATTTTCTTCGTGATACACTTCCTCGGGGCTTATTGATGGAGGAGGTAGATGCTTGGGAATTGAGAAAGGAGTAGGAGCGAGGAATTGAAAGAGACGCGAATGTGCCATTTTGAACTTTTGGCCACCAACTAAGAAGTGCTCTCGACGACGAAGCTGCACGAGTTGTCCCGACTTAATACATTAGGATACATCCTGGCATCTCCAATCGTTCTTACTAGTCGAATTTCTCCCTTCTCTGCTTAGAACTTCAAAATATGGACCATGTTTTCACTTCTAACTTCCAGTACTTTCAACTCCTATTATATTCTTGCCTGAATCATCATTAGTTTACGACTCACGTTTACCGTGCTTAGCCATAGGTCATATTTTTACTTATTCATCAAATTTATTTTCACTCAGGTTTTAAGCATCATGCCTGCATGCGAGGCAAGTCTTAATTCTATCAAAGGCTTGTGTCATGTTCACTGAAAAAAATAAAACTGTTATTTTAGTAATTTGATTTTAAAATTGTATTTTTTTGGATGGCTTAATCTCAGTCGCTCATCATTCGTGGCGTAAAATTGTATAGTATGGCGATTACATTCTTTGGTCATTTTTCATTTCCATTAGCTAATTTCTCAGGGATACCACGCTAACATATACAAAGCGTTCTACGATTTCCTCGGTTATAACGCCGGCAAAAAGCAGGAAATATTGTTTAAGGTTTAATTACACTACGTCTAAACTTCAGTAGATGAGTTTGCGCAAATTAGATCATTCTTAAAAATGAAAAGCAGGGCCAAGACCTCGATAATGAAAGCCTTAGACGAGTTTGGTGGTGAAATATGGAAGGACTGTCGGTTATCTCACCCCCTGAGTGTAATAAATAACCCGTTATTTCAGCACTTAACTGCTTAATGTAAAAGACTAGCGAGGAATGGTGTCGGCGCGATGGAGCAAATGTTTAGGGTCAAGCATTGGAGGACGGGGGGATAAGGCGCTTTCGTGAGGTCACACGAAGTGTATACGTTGTTTGGAAGCTAAGTGGGTTTGAGAGGAGACCCAGGGCTCGGCCCGGTAATGGGTGGTCGAAAAGTAGAAGTAGGAAAGTGACCGTGGGGGAAAGTGAGGGATAGGGAAAGTGCGGGATCTTTAGGTCTGGCGGCTGAGTTGGACAAAAGACGATGTTTCCTCATTATATATTCGACAAACTTCAGTTCAAAAAGAAAGAATTATTTGCCATCTCTAATTCTATTCTGTTATTCAATTGTTTAAGTTTACTCCCGATCACGAGGAATATTCTCTATCAGGTGCGAACTCCATTTTTTCCTACTTCATTGTCGACTCAATTTGGTTTCGTAGTACATATTGAAGGGCTTACCTACCCCTCGGACTAAAATATTTTATCCCTAAGATATCAAAGATAGAAATCGTCAGGAAGAGTTAGTGTCTTTCCTGCCAGAGTCTGCGAGAAATTGAAAAGAAAATTGTTAAGAGAAAAGGAAACGGTGAGGAGCGAATCGAGTAAGGGAGGAAAGGAGGAGTTGTTAGTAGCAGGAGATGTCGAAAGTGGGGAATGATAAATAAGGGTGCACTGGAGAAGTGTGATGTGGGAGAGGCCGTTCAAAGGGAGCTCAAAAAGGGGCTTACTTGAGAGGTGGGCCGGGTGGGAGTAGGGAATGTGCGATAGCGCGGGAAGCTGCGTGAAGAGACGCGGGAGAACGGGCGGATTTAGGCGGCGGCAGCGGGGGTCGGGAGGGGGAAGGCGGGCGAGGCGGGAGAAGGAGAGAGCGGTGGAAGGATGGGTGTGGGGGTGACGGCGGCACGGTAGCTCCTGACGGGGGACGAGTATCCGGACGGCACGTGATGTGTGGGCGCGGTGAAACGGAACACGGGGCCCGCAGCCCCTGATTAATGGCGTCCCATTTGGGGCTGACAATGAAGGAATGACCGAAGGACGGAACTGTTGGGGCGGATGGGGGTGAGACGGGGAGGTAGACAAGGACGAGAAAGGGAGGAGGTGTGGGGTTTGCGACGGGACGGAGCCACTAAGCGGAGAGGGGAGCGGGCTCGTGAAAGGGGAGGTAGCTAACGGGAAGTTGTTTCGGTATAGTGGGAGATATAGGGCGTTCTTAGAGCACAGGGATGGGAATCAGGGCGGCGGGAATGAGGGAGATATATAGAAAGTACTAAGAGATGTATAAGGGCGTGTTCGGTGCTGAAGATCGATGCAATGCAGCTAAGGAGGTTCGGGATTTCTTTCATGGATGAAACGACGCTGTTGAAAGTGAAGGGAGGTCCACTATAGCATCTTGGTTGGGGCAGTGATGAGAGAATCATGACCACTAACACTAAGGATATACTATTCTGTATATACGAAATATACTGTTCTGTTGGATTTTCCAATAGTTATATGCAATAGCTTCTTCTGTGGTGATTTAAGTTGATATCTTCAGATATGATAAGAGACAAAATTTTCTATGGCATAAGTTTGAGAGCTTAAGAGATGGACCATATTAATCTGATTCGATCGGTATTGATCGATATTGCAGTTAAAAAAAACTACTGTTCAGTGGAAAGACTCAATAGCACCAACAAAACGGAATATTATAAAGAAGTGCCTAGAATATTGGCTATATTGAATGTGAAATTCGAATAAAAATCTTTGTGTAACCAAACTGATGAGCTTTTAACTTGCGTTCAATGATAATAAGACTTATTAGACTCATTATTTAATTTTAATATCTCTAAAAAATAATGGCTAACTTATGAAACAAATGCGCTAACCTTCTATTCTAAATCATTTGCACTCGTTTATTATTATTATTAGGTAATCTACTGGTTAAGGTAGGTTTTCGGATGGACACAACTATCAAATAAACATTTTGTAATTCCAAACAAAACCCAATCCAGCAACCTAATCTACAGCGGTCCCTCTTCATCTCTGTGTACTTCTTTCCTCCCTTCATCCCGTCCCAAATACCTATCCTGTTCCTGCCCTTTCCTCGTTTGCCCAACATTCTCCTCTCGTTTATTATATATTCTATTTTTTGTAAGTTTTCGCTCTTATTTTTTCCGCTTATTCCATATATATTCGCCTTATGATGCTGTTTATCTAAATGAAATTGCTAAGGACAACGTTCACTTTTAGCTATTTTTATAATGTTGCATTTTGCGAGGGGAAGAGTATAATAAAATTCAGTGTTATGTGAATACACCTAATTCTTCAGTAAAATTTTATTGTGTAGTGTTCGGGACGGTAGTAACTTGAATGTAAATTAACTTAATGTGACATGACATGCAAAGCAATATAAAAGTTTTCGAAATATTTCTATGAAGGTAGACAACTCTTAAATTATGGCATTGGCTGCAGACCAGATTTTGTCGTTCATTTACGCAAAAAGAAATCTCTTTTAGCTGAATTTTTACTACCTCTTCTGCCAGAATGAAGCTTTGCTGTCGTGTAAAAATGGAGCAGAATATATATCGTGTGACACGAATGGAGGCGTGTTAACCTGAATAAATGATCCGTCACCGTAATTCGTCTGCTTCCGTTAAATCCACCAGTTGAACGCGAAGTACCCTCGACGGTTGATCAATCATGGAAGGGCTGAGCTATGTGATTATGCATGCAGGAAAATGGAGTGACGTGAAATCAGAGATCGCGTGTACCCTCAAATGCATTAAAATTTTTTTCTTATCTCCATTGGTGCTTTTGAACTTTTTATAAAGAGTTTTATTTCTTAATCCCCCGAAATGATCATGAACCCCTTTTATTCAACCTATTTTAAGTAAGGAGAAATTGTTTTAATGGCGCGAACGTTTATGAAGTCATAGCACAGAAACAAAAGAAAAAAAAATTATCGCAAAGATAACGTAATAGATAATCGTGTAATAATATGAAAAAGATAATAGAGGTACAAAGAAACATAGGCTGTAATCATCTCGAAGGTCGGTTTAGTGGTAGAGTTCACCCAGTACTAAACCCGACGGCGTGAGAGATTCACACATTGGGGTAGGGGTCAGTTCCTATCCCTGTGCCGGTTATGGTTTCCCAACAAGATCTGGTACCGGAAAAATCACATAGCTTGAATAGGTGGAGCTGCAGGTGCTCAGAGAGGCTAGCACAGGAAGGGAACCCGGGTCTTCCGGTCAATAGTCCAACACTCTAGCCCTGAAGTACCGCGACCTCTAGTAGCGATATGTGTCCTCTAAAGTTTTATTCTTTTTATCATATATTTGATATTTAGTTTTTATTTGCAATATGTACTAATTTGTTATAATGCTTCATTTCCTCGCTCACTTCTCCTTGAGATATCTATCCTCACTTTTTCTCGGAAAAAGCAAGAATGAATATCACATAGAGATAGTGCAGTTACTCCCGTGACCATGCTATCATAGGTCCGTTCCATTTGTATTTTATCCACTTGGAGTACTTATAGTTTCAAAACTTTTCCCTTGATTCTTCGCTTGGGCCTTCTTTGCTCAAAATAATTTTTATTGACCCTGGTCCCTACGCCATTAGTTCACTCAATACTAGCTCTGCCTCAAACTCGCTTACTTTTTACACGAGTGTCCTCTAGCCTTTTGTAAGTTCTCTCTCTTATTTTCGTTTTCTTGTCTTTATCTGCCGATTTTTGATCCAGAATTTCTTTATAGAGGAGATCTGCTTCTCTTTAGCCTTTCCTTTAAAACTTTCCTCGTCCGCTCTGTTTGCGTGCATTCCCTCCCACTCTAATTCTTTTCTCCACCCCTACTCCCCACCCCCCTATGCTATCCTTCCGTCATCTGTCTGATGCAACCTGTCTTAGCGTTCCTTTCTCAAGCTCCCCCTCTGTCTCTCCTCCCTTTCCTCGCTCCATCTTCCACCCTTGTCGCGTGAAAACTTTAAATCCGAATCGTCAGCTTGCAGGGAGCGTCGTGGGATTTTCATACCGCTGAAGTATTCACACGATGGATGACTCGCTTCCTTATATTTTTGTTGATTTTTTTGTATATCCATTTTGTGGCTGAGTGCGTGTATTTACCTCCTCTTTCACTTCCTTTTTAGTCGTTTATCTCCTAGTATTCAGTCCTATTTGTCTATTCGTGAAATTCGTAGGATTCGTTAAGCAATTCGTGTCAGGGACGATGATGAACACGCGGATGAAATCGAAGAGTTGGCCTAAGCAATGCAAATGATCGCGTAAAAAACAACCAAGAGGAGTGACTTGCAGGAAAGCGCATGAGGAAATTAATTATTTTTCAGTAGAAATCATTTTTTATTGAAATCAAACATTTGAGTTTGATTCATTTCATGTGCTAATGGATATTAATAATCAAAGTCCAGAATAATGGTATTAAATATAGGTAATTATTAATGATGGAATATATTATGTATATTAGTACATATATGCGTGTATCTTAAATTAATCGAAATTACATATTTGAAATCTAATTATTTGCATTAAAAATCACAGGGGGTTTGAAAGGATTTAGTGTGGATTTAAAATGGATCGATCCGAAGAAATTTTGGTACCTTTACTTCTTACAGTTTCATGGGACGCTTTGTGTTTTATATATTTAACGAGTATCAAGTGATCAAGTTGATGCCACTAGTCTTAAGATCTATCAATTTCAAATTGTATTCTTTTATCTTTTGTTATTCACTATAAGTTCTATTATTTGTGGAGACTTTTCCAATTAAAAGAATGTGCTACAACACTGTCAGGGTAGTGCGTGGGAATCCATAGAAATTGGTTTTGGTTGACAGGGAAGTCTACTGGGTCGTGTGGGGATGGCGAGGAAACGGGGAAAAGACTAAATTGGATTACGTGGATAGAAACCAGAAAATGCATTGTGACTGCGGTTATCCATAAGGGTGTGGGCATTGTTATCGAAACGAAATAATTGAAAATGAATGGCGCCAGAAAGTGACATTTTCTCCAGCTATATTTTTTTCGAATTTCCTCAACTGACCTATTCGATTACTCTTGTAAAATAACTAAAGTAACAAAAAATGTTAAGGTCTATAATTCAATAGAAAAGATGAACTAGACTTTGCAGCAAAATAATTACATCTGTCTGATCTAATTTAAATTTTGCTGAAAATATAACCTTTAAATGAAGTATATATACAGGTAAAAATTCATCTTTTAGTATTGACATCAGAAAATCAATTGACTGGAACAACCTAAGCATCAGTTTCCTTAGTTAATTTCAATGAGAACGGGTAGTTATCATGTCTCTCTTGATTTTCTTCTATATTGGTATTGATGCCTTTCTCAGGTGAATATTTCTTGTATTTTCCATTCTACAGTATTCCTAATACTTTATTGCGTCTCAAAGTGACACTATTCTTCTTTTCTATTTAACTGTAAATTAAATATTATCCCTTAACGATCATCTGTATACTTTCTCACTTTATCTGTAAATACCAACTTCAGAGTACGTTTCAGGCACCAACTTTAGTTGGAATAATCTTTTCTCCTCTGTGTTTTGACCATTCATGCTTCCAATCTATAGCCACAGATTTTTACGCAAGTATTTTTACGAACATTTGTATTCAGTTATATCTGCTGTCAACATACCAAGTGATATTTATTGTATATTACTCTTCTAAAAGTTTAGTTTCATTTTCTCTTCTGATGTTGTTGAATTTTCTTTTCCCATCTCCGAAGTGTTGTATTCCAACGCTTTATTCCGTTTTTGGTTAGTTTGATTTCATTGACATCTTCAAAGCAACTTAATATCCATTCATCCGTCGTGGTAATTCCTGCATTACTATTTTCGTAACATGTGAAAAATCTATTCGATATTCGTCACTAACCATAACTAAGTTCTTTTGTATTGTAATCCTATTCCGTTTTCTATTTACATTTTCTAATCCCATATCTATTACATTGACATGTTTAATGCGTTCAAACATGATTGTAACCCAAACTAAAATTTGATGATCCACAAACCTAAATGATTTTATGAATTCCTCACTAAATTTCATTCCTATTTGCAGCTCTTTCCATGTCACTTTTACCATAAGCGAGGGAATCTAAAAGTGCTTGAGTAGAATTAGCGATAGGAATGAACATAATCAGGGATTTCATGAAAACATTTCGTTTTTGCGGGTGATAAAACTTTATTTAACTGGTCAATCAAAGGTTTACAATCATTGTGAGCACATTTAAAATATTAATGTGACAGCTGTGCGTTGATAATTATCATTATATGATGATTTCCATTGATTATATGATTATAATCAATGGAAACAAAAGATAGTTAATGATGTTTTCAAGAAATTGGAAGGCCAAATTAAAATTTAAAATCGGTTGTGAAAATTAGAGCATGTTGAAGAGCTGTTCAACATGCTTTAAGTTTGTCGTGTAAGTGTTTTGGGCTGAGAGGTCATAGTGGTGGAGGGGAGAGGGGTGTATTTTGAGGGATTTTAATCGGTTGTGGAAAGTAAAGACTGTGATAGAGTGGAGAACGTTATAGAGGCCAGAAACAGGGAGGAATATATGTTGGACGGAATGAAGGAGGCAGCACGTATGCGGAATTGAAGAATACAATATTGTAGTGTGAATGACAGCCTGTGTTTTGTGTGGTGAACCTAAAAAATGTAGGCTTAAAAAATCTCCTTCAAAATCCTACTTAAAACGGTACACTGTCAAAATGTTATCCTGCTATTTTAATATTTCACTATATTCATCTTTTTTAGTGTCAGGCAGCCTTCGAAAACCATTAGATTTTGACTGAAATTTATTTTGGTGGCTGTTCAAAAAATCTGTTGAACTACTTCACTCGGTTTTCCTACAGCCGTCTGACTAGAATGTAGATAATATTTATAAAAGTATTTCTGTCCCTCGGTTTTTACATGTGCATATGTTGTGTATATACTTTTCAAAGGGTGTGGTTGCATATTCTTCTTGATGTAATATCACATAACGGCTTCTTGGGTAAATCGATTCCTCATCCTGCGCAATTTCCGTTTGTCCCCTATAAAAGTATTGGTTTATAGTCATTCATTATTTTTAAATTCTCCTTTTTATATGGCGAGAGATATCCATTTTATATATGAACTGTTATGAAACTTAAGTATTAACAATTTTGAATAATGCATCATAACTTGAAAAAATGTGAAATAAACCCTGTTCCTAATTTTAAGAAGGCCTAGTATTTTTCAAATTTCTGAAAATAAAGGTTAAGGATGCACTCAGCTTTTATGAAACGCAAATTACTTTATCCTATGAATGTTTGGAATTCAATTGTACCAGCATCATTTCTACCATTCAATTAGGACAAAAAATTTGCTATGGCTAATCATGATGCATAACTAATACAATACACATGAAACTGAAACTAAATTGTGTTGTTAAAATTACACTAAATAGGTCTTCAGAGGCATATTATGGATTACCATTCCATGTTGAACTTCATTATTCAACAGAATGCTTATTACAATTCCATTAGGAAAATATGTAACGTGGGGAATTTATTGCGCGGTGGGTTCATTTGTTCCTTTTCGCATCTCTCTAAATCATATGAAGTTTGTTCTCTTTAGCATAATGAATATCAGTAGCTATTCTCAACTGGCTTGAGAGATCGACGCCTAACGAAAAGAAATTATAGGTCCATACAAGGCTGTTGCTTGTACTTTGGATTTGATTCAATTTTTGGTGATGTATAGTATTATTGGACAAATATAAAGCAAACACTCCTCGAATAAAAATATATTGTTTCTCTTTGATTACCTGGTAAATTTAACAGAAAAACATGTTGTCCTGATATTTCTGTTTGATACATTGATTGCCCGGAGACGGAGATTGGAGGAGGAGCTGAAATGTACAATTTTGCACGTGGCTAAGGTGGAGAAAGACCCGAAGTATTGCACTCTCCCATAACATTATAATTTTGCAAAAGATGCGGTAACAATACAAATTCTTTCCCATGAAAATCCCAAAGGCTCCTGCTTCCTCTCCGGTTTAATAAAATTTCAATCTACCTGGAAGATTTCGGCCGCAAATACTTATTATGCTCGCCGCTGGAAATGCACCCTAGCACATACCCCGGGTAAAGTTTACATTCCTCGCGTGGTTCCGCCATAATTTTGTCCAACCGAGCAGCTCTTCATTTTGGCATTGTATCGTTGAGGTGGAAACTCTTCCCGCTTTCATGCTCCTACTGTTGCAATACTTTCCCTCCATAACTCTGACCGTCCCCCCTGGATCCTGTCTCCCCCGCCAAAGCTACCACCCCCTTCACGCCCACTTTCCCTTACAATTCTTCCCATCTCTCCCCCCTTTACCACTCCCGCTCCTCTTTTTTCGATCCCCTTCTTCTGTTCCGGTAGCACATCGGTAGCTGATGCTGCATCCTCCCACCCTCGCGTGCCCCTTCCACTCGGCAAGAGACGCCTGGAATGCTAAACAACCGAAAGCGTACTTTTTCCTACCCTCTCCCCCTTCGTACCGCCCCACATCTCCCCTTCCCCCGTTTAAGAAAAAGATCCCGCGTCTTTCCTTTCCTCGTCGACACCAGCCATGCTTTATCCCATGCCCCCTTCATTCCCTCGCGTTTACCTGGGACCTATCGCTCCGTCATCTCTCTCTCTCTCTCTCTCTCTATAATCCCCCTCCTTCCTTCTTCCTCTTGAAAATGCCGCCTACGCTCGTTCCAGAAGCCTCCTCCTCTTCCTATTCCCCCACGTCACCGTCTTTTTCGCCTTGAGCCGCCCACACCTCACACTCATCTTGCCTTTTTATCACCACCTGTGGAGAAATGCGTTCATAAACTCCCGAGGCCGAGGGCTTTATTGTTATTGGCTCGCACTTTCTCGTTCTCCTTACCCGACCCACCTCGCGCCCTCGACCTCCTCTCTTTCCTCAACCTCCCCCGCTTCCTCATGCTTCCATTAGCCGTTTTCTCTTTTTATTTCACCCCACTATGCATGGTGGCTGTACGCCCATCCGCCTCTCCTCCCCATAGACTCGCTCCTCCCTTTTAAAGCTGCAGAAATTCCACCCACGTCATCGGCCACATGAGTCGCTACGATATTATCACTATTTTCCCTCCGGCCGAACCGCTCCATGGTAGCATAGGAAGGAGTCTTGAAATTAGGAAAGTACATGTGTGGTCACGGGATAAATGAGATGGAAATATTCCGGTTAGAGTAATAGATGGCATTTCTTTTTTCAATAAACAAATTGTTTCGACTTTTACTGTTACGCTTCTAATGATAAACCGTCTTCTCTTTTATATCTCCACCATATAATTAATTACCTTTCTTAGACTGAGATACGGCTGCCTAGATTGCGTTGGCGATCGTTCTTGCTTCCAACAGTGTACTTTCTACTTCACTCAGTGTAAGTTCTACGATTCTGCTGTAAGAGAGAGTAAGATGCTAAGCCAAGGGATTATTATGCTGGTGTAGGAGTTTGCAAAGATATGCTTACGAAGCTGAAACGCTCTTGTACTAAAATAATGGTTTCGAGAGAAAGCGGTAGCTTTGGAATTGGCTGATGAATATTGATAGGCATTAAAAAGCAATTTAGCAAATACCGGTGGTAAAGTTGTGAAATGATATGAACTTTACTGATACCCACGATCTTTGTTCATTTTCTGAGGATGTCATTGTATGCAAAAAATAATGCAGCACGACTGGTCCAATTGTTACCGCACCTCTTCCCTAAGTCCTATTTCAGTGCATTCACGCACATTATGCTTGTAGATGGTAAAGTTTTCCAATTTAATATCGTTGGATATATGTCCTTTCAACGCTCATCCCGGATTTTTTAGGAAAAATTAAGAGGTAAATGATATCTTTCTCATCAATTACTCCTGAATTTCCAAGGCATTTTTCGTCATTTTAGGAAAAATCGTTAAATCAAATATTTTCTCGCATACGTAGGATAGCGTAATTATTACAGACTAGAATTATTTCTTAATATTATATTTCAATTTCCTTTAAGAAGATAGTACTTTAATGACTCCCTACCTGCTTCGACAGTGTGTTTATGCATGTCTTCGCAAGGTTCCCTGAAAGAAAGCTTGGCCCTCATTCTCCACCGCATGCATCTCACAAAAATTCCACTTGCCCTCACCCACACCTCCCCTTTCTTCACTCCCTCCTCATTCTCCCCGCTCCCCCCTTCTCCTTCTCTCTATTGATCACGAAGGCAGCGGGGCGCAGAGTTTCTTGTCAACAGTGTCTCCCAAACCTTTTCCTCCCCATGCGCTCACCAGCCAGCAGCTTCTCCCCCTCCCCCGTACCCTCCATCCCCCACCCTCCTCTTCTCCCAACTTCTTCATTCTCTCACATCCCCCGACACCGACTCCTTTTCCAAGGGTCCCCTTATCGTCCCTGGGGTAAGCGATGCGTTAGAAGCGGGTATCAGGGCGAGGGGGACTTGAGTAGGGAAGGAGACGCGTCATGTGGGGGAGGATGGTTGGGGTTCAAGGTGATGGGGCGAGAGAGAGAGAGAGAGGAGGAGGATATGCCCGCTACTATCGAGAATGAGGAGATGAGGGAGGAAGGAATGTGGTTGGCAGATCGAAGAGCGGAGAGTAGGAAGGTTAAGGTGGCTGAAGAAAGAGAAGATAGAAATTGATGAGAGAAACTATGGAAAAAATAACTTTAAAGTTGGCAGTGTACTGTTGATCGAAGGGAAATGTGACCTTACGGTGGATTACTTCGCATATTTGTCTTCGATACTTAGATTTATTATCTCCTGAGATTAGCGACCGAAACTGTTTACTCCCATTAACCATAACTTGACATTGATACTTCACACCGATTAACATTACATATAAAGAAACCTGCCGTGTAGACATGTTTAAATTAATTGCGAACGGTAGGGAGTAAAATATAAATTCATAGACATTAAAATTGGAGAGAAGTAATTTAAATTGTAGGCATATGCAGGCGTTTAGAAACATTCTTTCATATCGTTATCGTGAGAATATTATTGTAAATCCTAATAGGACGAGTGTCAAACATTTCACATGAAAAACATTTGTTTATTACCGTTTGAGTTGTTCACAGGTATTTTGCCTTTCCAAGAGATCAGCACTATTTTGTAACGATCACAGACACATGTAAATGGTGATTCAGACAGGTAGTTTAAATAATAAATTGAATTTTGAACTCGTATCCAATATATTTTAATTTTTAGAAGTTCATTTTAAAATCACTGCTACGCTGAATGTCTTGTAACACCTCTGTCTTGTAATGAATGATCAGCTTCCTGATGTTTTGGTTTTCGATTCTAATCGTGAAACAAAATCCTCGAAGGAGTACAAAAATATTTTTCGGGTATTTTTTATAATTAAAATGTAACCTTGATTTTATGCTGAATAGCTAGAAACTTCATTGACTATTTATCATATCTATGGTACTAATTCATATTTAATATAATATATATAGTTTGTTCAGACAATATTTAGTGAAAAATTTAGGTAAAATGTAATTATTTCATCAATACGTAGAAATGCTTAAAATTATTTAATGTATTTTTCTTATTTACTCCATAATAGTTCACATCACATTCGCCATTACATTAAACATCAACGCATGAACTAGTTCTCAGTAGGTTTTCCGTCTTTTTTTTCACATCCCCTTTTTGCGTGGATGTTTTCCTGAAGTAGGTTTTTTTAAGGATAATACTCCTCAATCCTTCTTTTTTTCACAGAAGTACATACCTTTTCACACTTGAACTCAATTATCTTCAATGTACTACTGCAGTTGTAGTTATTCATTTTGATTTTATTTCTAATATTATACTTTTCTGTAGCGATTGTAAAAAAATCATGCCTGTAAATGAAGAAACGTTAGGTGGAGAGAGGGATTACGTATAGTCTCAAAAGCCATCCAAATGAAGACATTTTATTATTATTATTTCGACTTTCCAAATGTCATGGTTTTGAAAATTTTGAGAAACATAAACGTTAACGAGTGGCTTCATGCTACTTATGAAGCGTTCGAATTTAGCGAAATAAAGTATTTACTTCTAATCATATTATTTATCGCCAAAGAATGTTGCACCCAATAGTACATATCAAACTAGTGACAATTTCAGTCATTTTCTACGAATAAATATGCTATGTTTAAGTACATGACCGTCATTACAATAATTCCACCCACATGTATAGATAGATAGATAAAGGTCTTTATTCTGGGCGAAATTGAGACCTTCAGGTCCCCTCTTCCATTTAACCCATCGTCAGATAATGTTATAAAGAACATAGCAAACATGTACAAGAATACAAATAATAAAATAGAGACGGTAAACACAATTACAAGAGATATTAATAACATATACAAGTGTAAACAAAGCGATAGTTGATACATCAGAAATAAATTTGAACAAAATATATTAACATTAAAGAAAAACAAGATACATGAGTGAAACATAAATAACATAAAATAATTAATATAATAATTATAAAAGAAAAATAAATAAATTAAAAAATAATGATAAAAAATAATAATAAAATAAAGATTACTTTTGAAATACTTGATGAAATAAGAAATTACTTTTGAGTCGTTAAGAGTTCAAAAGAAAGGAAGAACGTAAGAAATAAAGGTGGTCAGGTTCCTGTGTAGAAGAATGAGATGAATTACGGTAAGGAGGAAATTTGCTAAGAGGTGTTTTGTTTGAGCAGGAGCTCTTTAGTGAGTTTTTTCTTGAATATTGTAAGTGAGCGGCAATTCTTAATGTCAGTAGGTAAGGAGTTCCAAAGTCTACAGGCTGTAATGTGGAAAGAGTTACTACGTTACTATAGATATATAGCAATATTCCGTGAAATTTAACGGGGAAGTCTTCCCAACGAATTCATCTAGGCGAAGCGAATTCATCTGGAAGTGAAACTTTATTAATATTATTTACTCGTTTTAATATGGAATCGATATTAAAAATGCAGTGGTTAATATTTTTCTGGATTAAAACTCAGTCAAAAGCTTATTCAAATGCAAATTTAACGATGCATCACTGGATGATACTTTGGTTCGTACTGTGTTAAATTTAAATGTACCTACATTGCCATAGAAGACGAGTAGGACGTTAGACGAAGTCCAATATCTGGAGATGGGATTTGCCAGGTCTGGCAAATTCAGTGTGGGTAAAGGCGGTAAATGGAAGGAAAGAAAATGGTTTGAGCAGCAGTAAGAGTTCAGAGAGGGAGACGGAAAAAATCTTAAGTCGGGGAAAAACGATCGATCGGGAGATGGGAACCCAGATTGCATATCTAATGTTCTCCCGTCAAGGGAACTTATTTTTTCTCGACGCGCTAATAAAAGAGCAGGCAATAGGAGTCCAGGGCACTAGAGGGATAGGGAGAGAAGACTTCTTCTTCACGGTGAGGTTTTATCCCTGTATGTGTGTGTGTTTGCCGTGTGTGCTTGGTGTCGCAAGTCCTTTCTTTTGATGATGACTTTGTCAGGGTAAGCTGTGCACTGTTCATGGAGGGGTGAGAGAGAAGCTTGAGGGAGCTGAAAGTCCTTCCGTCGCCTCTGATGGAAAAGGGGAGAGGAGGACCCAAGGGTTGAATACGAAGGGTGAGAGGGAGAGAGTGAGAGAGAGAGGGTGCGATGGACAGAAGGGAAGGGGACTTTCCCCCTCTACACTTGCTGTCTCTCGGCCATTGTTTGTGGGAGACCCTTTTCGGACAACACGTCTCCCCTTCGTCCACGACCCTGCGACGCCCGGAAGGCATTGGTGGAAATAAGGCGCTAGGACTTTAGAGGTTAACCCCTTCAAACTGGCTCTTCAGGTTGAGGCGCTGAAGGTGATTTCACCAACGCGTAAACATAACGTTATTTTGCTGTGGTGATATTAATAGCGTGTATATGATCATGGGGTCGTAAGTAATAGGAATTAACTTACATAGCAGTGATGTATTTTATATTCCTCTTGTTTTCAATATCCACATTTTTAAGGTTAATCAATGGAAATATGTAAAAAAATTGCATTAATTCCCCCTCTTTTTGATGAAACTTTGGTGAAAAAGGTTTTTGGTAATAAATATTAACATCCGTTTTGGTATTATCCATATATATTTTTTACGAAAAGTTTGTAAAGAATAAGTTCATCACTTATCCAATAATTCGAATTTTGGTATAAGAATAGTGTTTGTTCAGAAATTAAATTTTCATTTGTCTACACATTCTTCATTATTTCTTTAAAAAAATAATTTAGTTTGACTTCCAAACTGGGTTTAAAAATTTAAAAATACGTTGTGAAAGACGTATACTCCAGCGTCCTATAATTTTAAAAATGCTATATCCTGGTTTGTTTTCTTAACAGACAGAGGAATGACATGCACGTTTTTTCTAGTGAGCATATTTTTGCGCAATTATTTTACGTAGTAAAATTTTTACACATATTATGTGTATTTTATTGCACTATTTATTTTGATTTCTTAAATTCCTTATCTATTGCTTGTTTCGTTGAATCGATTAATTACATACCTCATTCCAATCATGTGGCTTTTCTGCACCGTTGGGATTAGTGCTAGGTGAGCTCTACCTTCACCTATCAAACAGACCTTCTGGTTGAAAACTTTAGTTTATATAAGTGTATTCAAAAGAATCACAAGGCGGCATTGAAGCTAGCTTTAGTAACTTTTTTATCCTAAAATAAGAGACATTCTTGACATTTCGACACATTAAAACTAAAGAATACTCGATTTTCTAGGATTAGAGTTTTATAAACTTTAAATATGTACTTTAGAAAGTAAATATTAATTTTTTGACGAAGCAAAGAATTTAAAATCATAGACTTTTTGGATAATAATGGATTCATTAAAAACCCTGCTGTCATAAATTCATGCATCATAAATTTTGCACATGAATGCAAATTTCAAAAATCAAATTGAAAAAAAGAAACGTTCAATTATATGTGTATGTGTGTGTGTACATATATAATATATGTGCGTGTGTGTATATATGTATATATATATGTATGCACATAGGTGGTCTGAAATATTTCCGACCTCAGAAAATTCCAGAAAAGATGTCTTGTATTTTTGCTAGGTCGGAAACTTTTCAGACCACTCTTTTATACTCTATTGAAAGTAGATTTTCAGATTTTTTTTGACTCTGGAGAGAACTTTGAATTTGGAGATGAGGGTGAGGATATAGGGTGGATGAAGGAATTCTGTAGATGCTTAAAGCGTTTTCGTCGCTGAAACTTGATGCCGAACATCAAGAGTTTGTGTGAGAGAAAATGGGAGGACCTTTATCATTCGATAACCTAAAGGCTATCCAGCAGCCTATATGGGCTAGGAGTTAATTTATCGTTGTCTCGGAAAGTGATAGAGTGCAAGGATAGTACTTACTTCTTCCTGGAGGGGAAAAAAGAAGAGTGGAAGAAGATAGTGCCGAGGGAGTCGGATTTTGATCCGACGAACAATGCAAGTTCAGAGTCTTCTCAGTGGAAAGAAGAAAAGAGGTTTTTCCAAGGTACAGCAGAGCCAGCCTAATGTTTTGAGTAACGTTTTTTTCTTTGGCCACGAAGACCATACGATAGTGATGAGATATTGGCGTGCAAGAGGTGACATTATCAAATTCCACCACGTTTGAAAATTATATTTAAGACCTTCTCCTGGAAACATAAAATTTGTAAATGGCGCATGCCATTTCATAGCTGAAACTTAAATTTATCGAACGTTTCAATCAAATAAGCTGTAATTATTTTTTGCATTCTCCACCGTTATTTTTACCGAAGGTGTTAAATGAGAAAAACTCTTCCATCATATTGTTAATGCCGCTTCAAGCGAGTTTAAGGAAATGAGAATTTTTTGACTATTCCATTTAAATCTTTAGCAGACACGGCTCAATAGGTGTATGTGCGGAAATATGTGGCTGAAGGTAATATTAGACGTAATATTTGCAAAGGTGTAGAGAATGAAGGCATGAAAAAGATTTTGATTTACAAATTTGTTTTGTTTGGTCTAATTTTTTAAAGTAATCTGATATTATTGACATATTTTGATTGGTGATTCATGTTTATATTCTTGAACAGTCTGTGATGAAAGAAAAATGTTGTGTTAGTACTGGCTGGCTTCTTAGTCATCCAACGTAGTAAATTTTGATAACTCGTTTAATCCTACACTTAACTTTGTTTCATGGGGACTGATCGCCCTTCAGGGTAACCACAGGGACAGCAGTAACCACTCGTTCATCTACATGCTACAGTGGCATTTTCTTATCGGGCTTCAATTATATGTCCTTCTCTTGGATTATATTCTTTCCTCCTCCCCCTACCGCTTTTGCCCAGGAGCCTCTTTATTGCTAGCTAGATTTTTTGGTGGAGGTAAGATGAGGAGGGAGACTCAGCAAACACATCTAAGGAGAGTAAACTTGGGGCACACTGGGGAGACGTGGGGGGACGGAGGGCGGTTGTGTGTGCAACAGACAAGTTTGGGAGAATGGGTAAGAGAGAATGGCTGCTGGGCTGAAGCCAATCTAGGGTGGGAGTGAACGAGAATGGGGAAGTGTGCGGAGAGAGGCATATTCTGCCTTAGCCCAATAGGAATTGTTGGGCGAGGAAGGGTCCGAACCAGGATTGCAATTGCCACACTGGTATTAGATGAGCTTCGATGGGAATGTCTCTATCCCAACTCATTTGAATGAATCGATTGCAATGAAATTTGATCCCATTAATAGAAGTTAACATTTTAGGTAAGAAATAGTTAGGTGCGGCTGAGTACTCAAGGAGGCGAAACGAATTTTTAAATGCTATCGAAAGCCGATTTTCTGTTTAAAAATTGGCTTAGCGTCTGTCTTTCATGAGTATTGAAACATATTGTTATTAAAGGTACAAAATTTCCTTAATTACGTAATGACGTACATTAGAAGTACTTGATGAGAATAATAAATACTCAGCGCCTGAAATTATTTAAGAATGGGAGAGGAATGTGGGGACTGTGCTCGAAAGGTGAGGCTTGATACAGACTTACTATTACTCACCCTCAATTGATTATCATTTTAAATATAGCTTAAATAAATATTATCTTGAAAATACATTCAATCTTAATGTATTTTTGTCGTGAAATTATTTTTAATATACAATTCCACTATAAGCGTTTTGATTATCCTTAATGAGTATTTTGATACAAAATGTAACATGATTCCTTCACGTTCCTTTTCTTATCTGTCCACCTCTGAAGTATTATGTTAAGTAATTTCCCAGAGCTCCTAGGGCTAGTAAATAGGTCAGGTAACTAGTGTGGTAGCGAATTTTTGAAGCTAGGTGCCATAGACGACTTCACCGCTCAAGTCTTTCAGCTAGGCGGTTTTTTTCGAATATAGATTGTGAATATCCAGGCATGTTGATGCTGTTGCAAGAGCCCTGCTGGGAAATCAGTACTGATTTGTTGCTGCGGGATTATGTGTTAATATTGTGACATAGTCTCTCACATACAACTAACATACAACTGAGATTGACGAGTCTCTTTGGAATCTGGTTGAGTGGTACTGGGTAACAGTAAAAAAAGGATAATGAAGATGCCCAGATAATTCTTAATATTTATATCTCCACAGGATTCCTTGAGAGTTAAGAAAATAGAAGGAAGTGGTTTTTATGTGTTCAAACATAAATTAACTTGTTCGATAAAAAAACATTGTCAGGTCAAAATGAATTACCATAACAAATTAGGAAAACCAAAAGTAGGTCGTCGCTCGGGAACTAATAGACATTTTTCTCAGCCAACCAAAATGTGTCGTTTTGAGATGAGGCATTAAGGAATATTTCCAGTGATCGTCTGCTGAAAATTTATAGAATAAGTTGCCACTATCAAAACTTTTAATAACAGGTTCAGATGGGGCAAATGTGATCAAAGTGTTATTTCATCACCTAATTGACGGTGGCAACGAAAAGTGCGGACGTTACGTTTTACTTAAAAGTTTACATATCCCGTCCTAGGCTAGTCCCAAAACCTTAGAAAAACACGTAGATGCCCTGTGTGTGAATGTAAAGTATTTGTTAAGACAAATATAGATAGAATGAGTGTTTTTTTCCACTCGTATTCTTCAACTAAGTAATTCAGTGAGCACATTTTTATGTAGTTTTAAACATGGTATACGTGGTTTTTTTTACTATATCCCAGATCTTTTTCTTTTTATTAAGAGCTGTTGCCCTCAGGTGCCTAATTCTCAATTCCATTTAGGAAGTTGTTGGAGGATGGTTCTCTGTACTTAGGACTCGCTACCGTGTTCAACCAAATCTCGACAAATACTCATTGCTGTCAAATTTTAAAACTATAATACTTTATCTACCAGATCTTCCTGGGAAACCATAACCGGCACAGGGAAAGGAACTGGCCCCCCTACCCTGATGTGTGAATATTCACACGCCGTCGGGCTTGGTACATGGGTAAGCTCTACCATCACCTACTAAACCGACCTTCGGGTTGATTACTGTGTTTATGGTCTTTAATATTTTATCTTCACCTCAGTAAAATCAATGTTGCATGAAAAGTTCGCCACAATTTGAACGGGAAAAATGAATTTAATGCACGAATTTGACATTTAATCTGCTTATTATTGTCCACAAGAGGCAAGTTTTGGTGAGGCACTATGCTGTTGGTAGATATTGACATAACAAGTCCTATTTAGTTTTCTGTTGTAAGTACACGATGCATACATGTAATTATATCGCGATTCAGTTTTATGACGCAGTCTATTTCTTTAGAAAACTTAGAATAAGCGAGGGACCAATTTCAGATTTCTAATTTTTCCAATCATAACTTGTAACGTTGATCAGACGATGGATTGATGAAAAACTAGGTTTACGATCACGCGTTGCTCATGTCTCGAGCAGACATAAGTAGACAAGAAATTCGATGATGACTGTTATATGTCCAGCTCTCTCAAGTTTTGGTGCTAAAGGAATGGCGTGGAAACTGAGAAATAGTTATAGGGAGCATTGAAAAAGGGCAAGGTAAGAGTTGGGATGAAATAGTGTTAGGGTAACAGGTGAGATAAATGGGTTTAGGAAAGGTCAGAAGAAGAAGATGGGTTCAAAGCTTTGTAAATGGTCGGATTAAGGGCTATGATTTGGCGAGGGACCCAGCAACTTTTTAAGGCACTGTACAATGTGCTGGTGAAGCAAAGTGGAGTAGACTGAGTAGGTAGACAAACATAAAAGAGCAGTCTGCTTGAGGATAGTCATTGGCTTTATTTTAGATCTAAGTGGGAAAGATTTCGTATGCTTGGAAAGGGGGAGTGTGCTGTTATCATTCAAATATGCCCTTACAGACAAGAGCGTATAATAGTGAAGAGAGGCAAGCAACGGAGACGGGTATGCTAATGAAAACGATTCTTCTATTCGGTCACTCCTCCAGCAAACCATGCTGTCTTCTTGAGGATCGTAAAAGTAAATAAACTTGGTTGAGAAATGGTTTCCATATTTTCACGTACTACATTTTTGTATGAAAAGAAAATAGGTCATGATTTGGGTTGACGATTTGACCTAAAACAGCTAGATTTGCAATAAGTCATTTCAGCTTAATTAAGGTTTCATTTGAGGTTGGCATGAAAATTGTGTGCCGTCAACAACGATATACTTTTTGTACGCCCACACGTTTAAGCTCCTTTTTCTTGCGCTTTTTTAATTTTTGAAACTATATATTTTTAAAGGGTAACGATAAATTATTCTAACCGGTAAAGTCTTATGAGTAAGGTACGGAGAAAATACTAAGCTGGTGGATACCTTTTGGATGCATAGGAAATCTTTTGCTTCCGTCGCGCATTGTTGACCATCACCTAAGTCGGAGGATTGAAATTCCAAATGCTAGATACTCATATGATAATGCGTTTTGAAATTTTTATTCTTGAGACTGCGTATTAGACTACTGCTGACAGGTATTTTGAAACTAAATTGGAAAATACAATGCAATTAAAATTCTCGAAAATGTTCATCACGCTCTGATTTTTAAGTATTTAGATAATTATTTATTAAATTGTGATGAATGCCTTTGGGCAAGAGACTGTGGGTGAAGGAATTGAATGGTACTCGAAGGGTTTCTTAATTATGAAGAACATAAACAATTCATTGGGGTGTGCTTTATGTTCTCTGAAAAGTCTCTTAATATACCCGTTATACAAGCTGTTCTGCCTTGACGCGTCTTTTTTGGTGTTGGGTGATCATTTACTCGATGTTTGAAAAGATGAAGGTTAGGAATTAATGGATGCAAACTTTGTTTTTCTTATGATATGTTTTTATCGTTCTTTTATCTACATAGTTCAACTATGAAACATCTTTATTTTTGTTCCGCAGGGTGTTTTTACTGACTAAATCTAATTTCTCAGTGAAGTGGAGAGAGCATTTGCATGAAATATTGAGGTTTGATGAGATTAAATTTTCAAGAGTTTATAAACATTCAAAATTCTTTTTTTCAAACTTTAAAGATTAACCCTTAGAAAATTTCAAATTCGTTTTCATACAATCACATTTCATTGGTTTACTATATTGCGATGCTACCCAAAAAATTCGTATGTTTTTCTACAAAATGAGTATTTCCAACTTAACAATTAACATTGAAAAAAATGGAAAAGGGTTGTGCATCGAGTAGTTTTGGAGAATAATACATATCAGCAACATGAGGTGGAGCGGATAAAATTGAGCTGGGAAGTGGGAAAAGAACATTGGGATGGGATGAGGTACTTTTTTAAGGATTCGCTGCCAGCATTCGAGTCGCCTGTCCAGTGCTTCTTTGCACCCTTCCATTTCCTCCCTCTCGGTCGTCATATCCTCTCTTCCGCTCACTCTTCCTTTCAGACCGCCCCCATCCAAACCTCCCACGCCTTCACCCACCCACCCTCCCGCCTCCGTCCACCCCCCTTTCGTGGCCCACCTCGGACCTTTTGGGTTGACCCTCCCCCATCCTCTCTTCCCCTTCTCCACTAGGCCATCTCGCCCAACTCCCCACCCACTCACTACCCCACGCTCTAATCGGCATCCGCTTGGTCTGGTCACTCGGAGCGCGTGGTGGTCGTGGCGGGTTTGTGAGTGCGTGTGAGCCTGTGCGAGGCGGAAAAGAGGATTGGGACATGGAAGAGGAAAAGATACGAGTGTGCGTCCCGTTCATAGGTGGCGGGACGGTAAAGGGGGGAGGTGGAGCGTTGGGAGAGGAAGAGCGTGGGGCTTTGTGCGGGCAATTCTTTTTATTTTTTTTTTTTCAGCGTTGGGGATTTCCGTCGAGGATGAGAAGTTTTTTTTTTCGAGAAGCGCGTGAAACCGGTGTGGACGGCGAGTGAGGTGATCGCGGGTGTGGGCGGGTGGAAATGGCGGGTTTGGATGAGGAGTAGTGGGTGGGGGGGGTTTGCGGAGAGGAAGCGTCAAAGTGGACGGGTGCGGGTTGCGCTCTCCAGCAGCGAGGGGCTGGCTATTCTTTTTGTCCTCTGTGGATAAGTGCCGTTTGATGCGGATGTATCCTCGAATAGAAAGAAGTAAGGGACATTGGAGTAGTGTCCGTCACGGGAGGAGAAGAAGTACATTGTTACGTTTCCAAAGCGTAGGATGGGTTGTTTATTCCGTTTTTATGATCATTCCACACCGTTGCATTTCTGTTCAACAAGCTTCTTCGTACGAAGTGAATGGATATATTTTATCGAGCTGTGGACGAAATACACCACCGGATTTTTTCCGTTGACGTTCTTTTAATAAATGCGTCAAAATCGTTATACCTTTTTCAAATCAGATTTCATTTCTACACCGTGAACATTCATTTTGAAAATATAATTATTTGATATTCGGGAACTTACTTATCGGAACTAAACGGGATATTATGTCCATATGTATTATGAATGTATAGCTGTGCATTTAACTGAATATGAAATTTTAAATTTTTTATGGCCGATAATTTTAGATTAAGGATAAGAATATCGCTATAACTGACATCAATTTAAGGGAACTACTCATCAGAATACATTACCCTAATGATTATCTAAGATTTTAATAAACTTGTTTACTAAGTAATTCTTATTAACATTGTTTCAATTAGTTCGTATATAAGTAGGTACATTTTATTGTCTTAGAAGGACGAATACAAAATTTCATTATTTCTTAATCGCCAATTCGAGTTAATGGGATAGGATATTAAACTTTTAAGTCATTATTTGATTTAGTATTACCTATACATTCACAATGAACACTTGTATCACGCTGTTGCACCTGTTGCTCATACGCACCTGGCAATCCATATTAAAGCGTATTTCCATTACTCTGAAACCACATTAGGCACCACTTACGAAAGATATGCTTTTTGCATGAGTTAAATCGGCTAATATCTATTATTTGTGCCTGAAAAAATTTTATTCGTGATTTAACTGATCTCACTTCCATTTAAGATCTCGAATATTTCTCATAGATTCATTTTCTATGATTGCCTGATAATATTTTTACTTTTCAGTTTTGATTCTGTAATGTTTCTATCAATTTGTGGGTGAAGTGTCCTTGGAAGAATATTCATAATCAATTCTTAATTTTTTATTTTATATACGCTATCTTATAAATTACCATTTGTTAAGGTAACCTATCCCTATTACGGTCTCATTAGTCTAAGGACTTCATTTGCGTTTTGCTGCAATTATGCGTAAAAAAGGCAAGGATGGAGACGTTAAGTAAATACATAAAAATTCTAGATAATACTGAAATACAGATAGTTTTTAAAAAATGTTTGAAAACTTTTTTGTATTCATTATTATTAGGCACTCGGAGTCTGCTAATAGAGCAATTTTTTGGAAGTCCAATACACATCGTATTCGTTTTAAAAACTGTTGCATAACTTTTATTGCCGTAAGATTATTTTCTTCTTTCACCTTTTAATGTGTTCTATCCCCTTTTATTCCGTCCAAAACGAGTCATTCCCTCCCCCCTCTTCTTCCTCTTATTAAGAATTATTCTGTCTATGGCAGATTTCGGCGTTTCACTGAACTTAATGCGTCCTTATATATTGTCTGAATTATTCGAAATGTTTCAATCAATATCTCGACATTCCTTTTGTCTTTTTTTTCTCTAACCTTCTTATTAACCAACCAAATTTCAAAATCCACCTGCCTGCGCGAATGATCTCTACATAAATATATTATTTTACAAGATTAATCTTCTCCAGTTGTCCATATATTGTCATCACGTATTCTGTAATGGACAGCCATGAAGATTGTCTAGAATGACATTCTCTCATTCATATTTGACATGCTCCTCACTATTTATACTCTTTGAACTGCCAGGTAAAATAGATATTTAGCAGAAAAAGATGCGAAATGCAATAAGATTTGGTTAAAATGGGTAATTTTGGACCTTGAGAAAGTGTGTGCAGGACAAAGGACAAATCTAGATAGGTGGATAGGTTAGCGTAATGCCTGGGAATAAGTCACTGCAGATCTTTTTCCATTTATCTCTTTCTTTGTTAGCTCAAAAGTAAAACTAAACTTAAGAGGCAAGATCCAAGTATGTTTATGGAGTAAAGCCGTGATAGGTGATACATTTCTAATATACACATAAAATTTGATGCTAATAATGAATATACCTTTGGATATTTGAATTTATGAGATATATTACATAGAAATGCAGAATTATGTGCCAGAGGTCCGGAGAAACTAACTTGTAGATATGCTGTGAAATAAGCGTATATAAATGCATGGGTCTCTAGTTTGAACAGCAAATTTTTCAGGCATTCGATACCGCGAAAGTGAATACTTTTAACCAGCACAAGTAATCGGAAACAGCATAAGATTTTAAGTTTTTATCTGTAGAAATATTCGCCCTGCAGATATAAATATTCAAATCTACATAGCCTCACAATATGAAGTGTACATGTGGTCTTAAATTGGTATCGTTTAAAAAGGATGATTGCATGTTACCATTCAAATACAAAATAATCGATAGCAATAAAAATTATGTAAAATTCGTGAAGTTCGCCTTAGAGCAGCGGTGGCCAATCGATAATCCGTTGATCGCTAGCAGTAGCCAAGAAAGTTTTGTCGGAGGAGAAAATACGGCAAATGAATATAAAAAGTTTTGTTACAAGATAAGTGTAATTATCATCTCATATTAATGAAATGGAGCTAAAATAACCATTGTTATTTGGACGTATTCAACGTTTTAATTAAATTCAACAGCTGACGCTGCAGAATTTCATTGGGATAATTAAAAGTAAACTATAAACATGTCGTAGCATGTCGTTTGCAATACCAAACACTAACAATTAAGTGATATTATCAAGTCAACTATATTTTTTAGCTTTCGTTTAGCCACAATCCGTACAATGGATGAACTTAATTTTAGAATATGAAATAAAAAAAAGAAGCAGAGATTGCCCCTCGAAAGTTGCCTTGATAGGTAAGAACAGAGGTCTTACAGTAATAAATTCGACTGCGAGCGACATTCACGTGCTCAGAGAAACGCCAGTTATTTCGCCGGTTGCGTGAAATCCATATGTTTGCAAAGAAATGATTGCTGAAAGGATTACGGTGGTATTCATTTGTGGAGGTTTGTCTTGGTGCAGTGTGTTTTGTGAAAAAATATTTCGTTCAAAAGTTTTCCCGAAATAGTGCTCTGCTTTCGCGGAAATATCTGATGGGTAAGAAAGTAATTCAACATGGAGCAAAAAGTCGTCATAATGGCGGTGAGGGTGGCGTGAATATCTCTCACGAGTCTACGAGGCAACAGTGGAAAAGGTGGTATCGCACACAATCAGGCTGTTATGCAGGTACGCCGTGGGAGCTCTTTCTGCCGCCGACTGGGTTGGCCAAAGTAGAGGCGGGGGTGGGCAAATGGAGTGCTGGCCAAAGGGGCCGGGGGGGAGGAGAGGGCGAGGGGCGTCCTCTTCGCCGCCTCGTGCAGGTGCTTCGGTCGGACTTACTTCCCTTATGGCAGGAGGGGTATTATGGTTTCTCTGCACTCGTCGCTCGTTCCTTGACCCTCTCACACTTCAACCATTGTTGGGTTGAAGCCTTTTAAAATTTACTGCGAGTCCAGAGCTGTGGACATTTCCCTCCTCGTATATGAGTCTTGAAGCGTTTTGCAGCATTCGTGGTTTTCTGATTCCTTGAGTCTCGTTACCACTTTGAAACGACTGAACGGATTCCTATGTCATGTGTCTGCATTTGGTGCGCTTTACGTGCGGGAAGATTTATCCTAAGGGATTATATATATAGAGTTACAGGCATTCCTGACTATGGTTTTGGAACCCTTCTCCCCTTGGAGGCCCAAAGAGCTTTATGGTTTTAATCTTCTTATTGGGGGATACTCGAAATGATGTATTTCGTATGTATGACGTGTGCCTACTTGTTTTTTTATGGAATATTTATTTTAATTAACGTAAAAATTGATTTATGAAAATATTGATGCCTGCCATTGGCATCGCTTGATTTGATTTATTGGAAAGTTAATAAAAAAGTTATGAGTGAAGAACGGTACCTATTATTAGGTAGTAAATAGAATGCATCATATAAGTTAAGACATGTACATATGATATTGAATGGTTCGCATCTCAAATGATCTGGGTTCATGAGATTATAAGTACTAAAAGTTGGATATTTTTACATTAAAGTTTCCTGCACATTTTTTGGTTTTTTTATTAGTCGTAATGGAATACGTAATAGGGTTATTTGAAGAAAATTCAGTAATTGGAACACAAGAAGCGGCGTAAACAAATTACATGAAGAAAAAGTATACTTAGGACAAAAGTTGACAATGGTGCTCCGGATAAAATAAGGGGTGAAGTTTTAATTCTGTGGAACGGAGGATTGGTCATCCCACAATTCTGAGGATTCAAGTAACTTGATTCCTGTTTCCCTCTAGGGAAGCCAAACAATGCCATTTTTTTCTTTGGGACGCCGTCTTATGCTCACTTTCACGAATCCCTTTCCCCGCCAACCATGTCCCGAGGTCTTTCAATTCCAAAATTAGTTGTCTTTTACCTTGTAGTATTCTTTTAGCATTTAGTTATTCCTACTGACATAACACCATACCTTGTAATTTTTGAAGAAAACTGAAATTATTATATTATTTCTACAAATTCTGATTGATTTTTATGAACAAAATTGTGGATTTTTCACTTTTACAGTTCTGTTGGGTTAGGATGGCACTGTGAAAGAACTAATTATTATGGTGGAACAGGACTAGCCTCATGTTATTATTTATTTACATATCATAAATATGAAGTGATGAGACAGCCAACACTATTGCTAATATTAGTGTAAATTTTCAACCTGTGGAGTCATGTTATCGAGTTACTAGTTCAATTTCCCATAGAGGAAGTTTTTGTTAAGAACTTCAGAATTACCACTTAAGGTCCTTAGGAATAAACGCTTGGAAGTAATTTAGTAAATCCTTCAAGCTGTATTAAATTTATTTGTTAACTAGTTCTAAAACAAGTTGTACTGATTTATAGAAGAATGTTAAGTTCAAATTAAAATAGGAATGAGTTTTGCAGGAAAGTTATTTGAACGACACATTCCTTGGCGAAACATAGGAGATTAAAGTTGAAGTTTACAATACGTCAATGATGTATTTTGAATTTGCGTCCTTCCGTTACTCTTCACTTAATTTTCTCACTACAAGACATGACATTTAATATTATTACTAGTTACATTTTTCCGGTAGGAGCCGAGTCATTTATTATGAGTACTATGAAAACTGCGATGTTTCTTTTTGCTAAATCATCCCCAGCCCTTATATCCTTCTTTAAATTACTTTCCAATGCATTTTAAAACTTCTCTTAACAATCAATTCCATCCTAAGAACCTTGGCGCAAAAGCAAAACCTAAACCCTCAACGAGCCAGTTTTTGGTGTTACCCATCTCAATCCCTCCCCACACTGTTCCTCTCCCGAGTGGCTGCTCTCTCTGTTTCTCTCTATCATCGGCCATCTCCCCTGAGGCTTCCCCAAGTAGGTACGGCCACCCCCTTCTCGCGTAACACGTTAAGGCGACCCGCTCTTCTTCTCCGCCCCTCAGGAGCCTACCGTCACACCTCCCACCACCACCACCACCCCCCATTCAGGACTCAACTCCATTCTGCCGACCTCACACCACCAAAAACACGAACCGCCCCGCTGACGCCCGTGACCAGTGTCCGGTTCTTTCCCCCGTACAGCTGTGGCAGGTTGTGAGGGTGAGGGGAGCGTTAATGAGAGTAATTAGATTTCTGAAAGTTTCTCCCACTTTTCCTTCCCCCTTTCCGCAACCGAGCCTGCCCGACCCTCTTTCCTGCCCCTCCCTTTTGTGTTCTCGTGTGTCCCTTGCACTCCCATCGCATCGCTTCGGAGTGCGCTCATTCTTCGCTCATTCTCGTTCTCCTCCTCGCTCCTTCCCCTTTCATTCTTCCCACACTTCGTTCCCAGTTTGCCTTTCCTTAATTTCTCCCCCATCCCACCTCCACCTCAGTCTTCGCTTCATTTCACGGGCGTTCCATCTCCCTTCTCCCACGGGAACTCGTCCTTTAGAACTTAATGATGTACTTTGATGTTCGACACTCGTGCTTTCTCGCTTCTATCATAGCCCGCAGCTAACTCCTTATCCCCCGCTTTGTCGCAACGCCGCTGTCACAGGCGTACCAATCCTTGTTGCCATTGCCAGGGAACTCAATTTGATGGGTTTCATATCCGATACCAATATACATATGTGTATCCCTAGCGTAGGTATCTGTTGCTTGTGTATTTAAGCATTGCTGAAAATTTATGCTAGGTTTTTATCAATGATCAAGTACATATTATATGAACATTTCAATGATTTTGAATTTTTAAATATTTATCCCTGGTGTAATTGAATGCTTGCTTTGGTTTGTTAAAAGTCGTTTAAAAAGGTGGTGAAATGGTGAAGTGTCGTATTATATTTATTTCCAATTTAGCGCTTGTAGTATCGCAAAACAATGCACCACGCAACGAAATGGTGCTTACTTTCAAATATTAAACTGTGCATCGGGGGCGTTCATGATTTGTGGATATTCCCTCGAATACAAATAACTGCGGAATATACTGCGACATTAACTTTTAATAGAGCCATGAATCGAAATGCAAAATTTTCAAAGAGTAAAAATCATTCGCCTTTCGGAGTGTGAGAGTTCCCTATAACATTTGGACAAATTAAGTTGCGCACATCACATATTTGTTTAATTTCCATTCAGATATTTTGTCATTAACATACGTATTTTATTTTACATATCATTATTACACTTTATTATTCACATAGCGAGAAGTAATTCTTAACTTGGGAGAAAATCTTATAATTTGCCAAATTTATTATGTTTAACTCATCGAGCCAACTAGAAGTATATAATAGGGTTGCTAAAGAACTCATCCAATAAATAATACCTCTGTCGCCTTCGAAGATATTCGTTTTGAAATTCCAGGGACTCTCTCGGTGGATTGATTCTCAATGGTTAAATAAATTTACCTATAATTAAAACAAACTTGAAATTATAGATTGTGTTGATTTTTTCTTCAATGAATCTTCTGAACGAGTAATTTCTCTTGTCATCATCGTAATTTTTCATTGCGCTAAATTTATTGTTCAGCATTTTTGATTTTTTTCTTAGTTTCAATAAAAACTTCCGTTTAAATTAAGTGTAAAAATAAATAGGTAAATATTAATTCCGATTTTTATCAAATTCAAACTTATTCTTAATTTTTATTCGTCTTAATTATTAATATATATGTTGAAAACGGTTCTCAGAAATAGAACATATCGTTAACCACCTATATGTTCTGCAAAGAAATTGTAATATGTATAATTAACGACTCGTAATGACATTCCCCAAATCCATTGAACCCGTCATGAAATTTACCCGCTATTCATAGGAAATCAGGGAGATCCAAGGGAACGAATAATTAAATGAATGAATTCCTACCTCCTGAAAGCGTACGTCCGACCGAGCGATTCATCTCCTCTCCGACCATTAATCCATAAACGCGTAATCACGTGTTCAGTCGCCGTTTGGGGTAGCAGCACAGCCTTGAGCTCGCTGCGAACGTTTGATTTGTAAGGCGGCACGCCAGGGCACATAAGGGAGTGTGCGAGCGATGTTGTGAATAGAAGTAAGGGAGGAGTTGGAGGAGGGATGTAGAGGGAGACGTGTTGAGGGAATTCAATTAGCCTGGCTCGGCCTCGGGGGGCTTGGTAATTTCGTCTTCGCTCCATCCCAAGCCCCCCCCCCCCCCCAAAGCTCAACCTTCTTCTCTTTCGCTTACCCCCTCCCTTTTCCCCATCATCAGAACCGACGCCTCCCCAACTCGCGGCGTAAACCCTCGTTGAGTCACTTGTTATTCTCTCGCGTTTTCAACCACCGGCTCGCACATGCACACTGACGTAACAGAGAGAGAGAAAGGGAGAGAGGGCAAACACACACTCACACACACACACACACAACACCCCACATCCGACTACTTAACACTCCTTGCGCCGGCCTTGTTGCAGCGTTTTTGAGTTCTTGCACGCATTCCTTAAAATCAGTAGAGTGGAGGCTTGCATGCGCGAGCCTTATTCTTTCCGAAGGTCTCACTTGTATCCGCGATATTTACTGATACCTCGTCTGTGTTTCGAGTGTGCTTTAAAGTCACAGTGGCATGCGCAACATTCATTCCCCAAGTACTGTGCCTATTCTTTTTGTCTTTTGCTTCGTTCGGGCTAACCCGAGGTGTAAAATGGAAAATAGGCGGCGCCTACAATCGCCATCAACGTCCAGATTGCGGAGATCTGCATTACGGTTGTCGTGCCGAAGAACAGTTTGAATTCCAGTGGAAATACTTAAAAGGAGAAACTAGGGATAATTTTTTTATTTCAAAGTGAATGTTTCAGATACCACAAAGGAAGAAAATTGCCCAATGTAATCAGACTTTGTTGAACTTGGTCGTATATAGGGGCTTGCAACAGACGAGAGAATCGTAAATCATTCCATATCTATTTATTATGATGATTATTGGCAAGTAAAAATTATTTTTGCATGGCGATTGAGTCCTTGGAAAACTGTGATTGTGGCATTTTTAAAGTTAGTTTTTAACCTAAGAGAGATCGACCTAGGCGTGACACTAACTTTGTCAGGACTTAGATATTTATTGTTTTTGATTTCTTTGGAGTGCATCTATTATTAGTATCATCCTACCTGCATGGAAAAACCTAGTAAATGTTTTGGATTCTGTTTTATTTTACGTCATTAGTGATGGAAGGTATGCCGCTGGCCGTAGTGCAGTAGATTTATTTATATCGGCCCTTTTGAGAGCTAGAACTTGTGGTTTGGATAGGTTGTCTAAAAAGTAATTATTAAAACACACGTCAACTGACCACACACCCTATATTTTGCCATTATTCTAATACAATAAAGCAGGGTGACGCTATCAATTTGTCCGAAACATGCCTTTACATGAGCCCCATTTCCGAGTCTCGAAATGAAATAATTAACTATACTACTGGGTCATTATTTTTACCAAGCCAGATTCATAAAATGTTTATATTTGTCCATTTCCTGATTGTTTAATTTCGCAATGGCTCTTGATAACGTAATGATGGTAACATTAATTTTTATACGTTGAACTATGGGTTCTAATATTTATTTGGATTATAAATGGGTTAATAAATTACCACGAGTGATGGAAAATGTACCCTTGGCAAGGGTAAAATTCTGATTCAAATGCCCTCATTTTCTCGTCCTTTTTGTTCTTTGGTCGTAATTGTAGCTCTGCTTGAGTTACGATTCCGTGACTGCCTTTGGTGCATCTGGTTTTCAACAGGAAAATTGAACACCTGATCCTTCATCCAGCTTACGACCGTTTTCCTTGGGTTATTACGGGTTGCTGAAGTAATTTAGGTTGACTCAGGAACAAAAATTGGTCAACCATAAAAATGATCGTGTGTTTTCCGTGGAAGAGAAATGACGACTGGAACGGTCTGCTGTCTCTGGATTGCTGAAAATGTTTTCGCTCTTTACCATTGCCAGAAAACAAGTCTTCGTGTTTTTTTTAAGACAACTTTTTAACTTTCAAAGAACTAACCATTATTTTTTTACGGCTACTTTCCAGTGACAGTATAAGATAATGGACGAAACCTGAACATTCAATTGGAGGAATTCAATCTGGATGTGGTTTTTGTAAGTGCGAACCCATAATTTCAGAGGCATTACAATCGCGTAGTTATCAGATATGAAACCATACATAATAAGAAAAAATATCGCAGTAACTATAGTAAAAAAAGAGCACATCAATTGAGAAGCCACTTACTCTGTGATCTTTTTATATTTGTTCATCTAGCTCACTACAGTTTACTGTTATGGCGCGTAATTTTGAAATTTTGTATAATTATGAAAAATAGTAAATTTGCGTAAATGTTGGAGATGCGTGATGAAGAGATGTTGTTCGTAAAGATTGACAGCAGCGAGAATATATGTATGGTTGAATGTTTTCCAGTTTGTTGTTCTCCAGGACATATCACTACGTTGGAAGTATCTGTGAGACGGGCGAATGTAGATTCCATCATCATCTTCACCAATAAAACTCTTCATCTATCTTAAATTTACATTCTATTAAAGACATCTTATATTTACTCCTTTCGATTTCCTAGCAGAAGTGCAAATAATTTATCTTTAAATGCTTTACTAACTTCTAGAAATGAAATCTTATTCAATACTTACTGCGATAGACTTTAGTTGAACCAAAGGGCATGCTATTGGTTAAATTTCGAATACCATAGGTTTGAATTCTACTGCATTACCCTGGATATAGTAGGAAGAAATTACAATTGAATGTTTTATACCGCCGGGTCTTTCCAGCAAGGGCGGGTAAGTTTGAACTGTGACTCTTACGTCACCCATAGCAAGTATACATTATTCATTAATTTCGCTTTTAACTTCAAAATTCTCATGCATACTTATTGCTACCAAATATCAGAAATTCCACCAGTTAAATTGGGATAGCCAAATTTGCATCAATAAAATTCAAGGCAGAGAAAGATAGTGAGAAAACTTTGATTCTCGTTCAGTCGCAAACAGATATTTCAATACAATTGGGAAAAACTACGAAGTCTATTGCTTTAATTGGCAGTAGATTTCTCAGAATATGTAATGTTCTGAATAATTAACAATCAAGAATCAGGTCTTTTAAGCTTGCTGTTATTTTTTTTAAATGTTCTTACAAGCCAGAGATACCAGTAGTTCTACTTGAAATAATGATGTAAACCCTGCCAATGGAAACTCTCATTAGCTCCAGCCAGGTTTGTCCAAAAGTTATATTTCCCTCAAGCTTTGCAGGTTAATCAAGCCTGGCCAGATAAGTTTACAAATGATTTATATTGCCATTAGAATGCGTGGTGAACCGTTGTTTTCAATCACAATCCCGTGCAGAATACGACGGGCAGGTGGAGATGGATTGGGTGAGAGCCGGGGGGTATGAATTTAGGGTGAAACTCGATGGAGGGTGAGGACAGGAGTCTGTTGGCCCGCCCCCGTATTTCTGTCTCTTGGTCGATGAGATTCCATCCAATCCCAATCTATTCGCTTATGTGGATCCGAATTTTTTGATGGATCGAACGCTTGAGATCTCTTTCGTCCATTCTTTCCCGTCCTTTTTTTTCTTCCTATTTATTCCTGTGACTCATTGGACAGATCTGTCCTTTCGTCCGCAAATTCTTACTTCATGCCCAGTTCTCCTAATCGCTGCTCCGCTTTCTATTTCTTCCTTCGTTCGATGGCCAAAAACTAAATCATATTTTTTTCGAAAGAACTCCCATTACTCTATTCGCCTTGTATTGTCAAATTTTGAGTGGACTACTGATTTGAAGCTCCTTCTTCTCGTGTGAGCCTATTTCCTGTCGTAGATATGCTTTATTGATAGGGGTTACGGTGTGAAATACGAGGAATATTAAAAAAGTGAGGGCCGTTTGGCCATTAAGTAAAATATTCGTCGAAAAAGTTTACAAAAGCGGATTTGGTTTTCTAAAAACCTTATTCACAAATATACATTATTACCGTTCACTTCTAACCAATATTCGTAACGCTGCACCATCTCCTTTAATCCATCAGCATAGGCGTTCGTCGCCTGGGAATTGAACTAGTTGACAACGGTGGTCTTTAGTTCCTCGTCTTCTTCAAGCTGTTGTCCACCCAGCCACTCTTTAGAGTGCAGGAATAGGAAATAGCCGCTAGGTGCATAGGCGGGAGTGTAGGATTTGGCCAAAAAACGCTGCTCTACTAAACATTCTTTGCTCTTTTTATAGGTCGGTAAGCATTTTCGATACTCACCTTGAACAAAATTTGCGATAGCCGGGATTTCCCTTTGCAATCGTGTAAAAAGCGGTGCAACTATAAGAAATTTATCTGCCAGAGAAATTACCGTCACTAATCACTGTGAATCCATAATGAATAACTCACGATGAGTGTGGGAACTGATGATCCTTTTGCACACTAAAACTCGAATCAGAGCGCGCAGTTCACAACTGGTGGGAACAATGGTTTTCGCGGACATGGTTATCTGTATTCACCAACTAGCGAACTAACTACTGCATTAAAACAATTCAGTGGTTTCGGAAACAATCAATAAATAGTAATCGAAGTATGCGAGCGTTTTGAGCCGCTAATATTTAAATATAAGAAAACGGCCTTTACATTTCTTTAATGGCCGTATAAACGGCATAATACATAATACTATTTCGCTAAAAATTGATGTACCCTTCTGGCCAAAACCTCATGTGCCTTAGCTTGCTTGCCCTTTTCATTCTCCAGGTCTTGTCCATCTTTCCATCTCTTGAAATTTCTTATTCCCCTAGCACCCGGAAAGTATGAGTCCCGTTTTCGAGTTCTTATTTCCACACTCCTACAAAAGATGCTCCCTTTAAGAGTTTTTTTTTACACTCCAGAGATTTCAAAATTTTGACAAGGCAAATGCTTCCTTCGCCCTCCCCCTTTCTTTCTCCATTTTAGTTTTGTACTAGAATTATTTCCTTTTCAATCATCAGTCTCTGAGCGCACTTTTTCTTTTTACCCTGTCTCTTTGTAATTTCTCTCTCTCTGCAAATCGTTTGAAAGGTAAACTCTTCGCTTTTCTTTTTGTCCATTCTTATGCAGTTTTGCTCCTTCTTTTTGCCCGTTTCTATTGTTCTTACTCTCATTCCGGGAAGCTGTATACTTTTTTAAATAATTAGAAGATTCTGATCTTTGTGTATGCTTCTCCAATCAGAAAGAGAATCAAGAGGGGTAATTTGCCGAGTAGAGAGAAACAGAATATACAATCGCATTGATATTATTTCAATCTTCGTGTAGACATTTTTAGAAGCTCTTTTATAGTATTTATACGCACTAGGAAATCGAAATGCCTCATACTTTTGTTCAATAAGTGAGTTTCTAATTAATCGACAGGCATATATCCAATGCTCGTCAAGAATACACAACTTTTTTATAAAATTAATTAAACATATTGAAATTTACTGTGAGAGTGATTTTAAAGAATCCAAATTAATTTCTTTTTGTTACACTGGTGTTACTTTGAAGAGTTTAAGAAAATAATGAAGGGAGTCAAATCTTTGAAAAGTTTTAGAATTGGCGTCATACGTAATAAGATTATCACCTTTATATATTTCATTTCAGATTAATTTTACCTTTTTGAATGATATCTATGCCAGTTAGAATTTTTATGGGAAATTTAGCAGAAAATTAATTTGTAAGACGTGTTTGAGAAAATTAAATCGTATTTATGAGACTAAAAATTCCAGTTAAACAAAAAAAAAGGATTAATCAATTAGTATTAGAGACTAATTAAACCGAGGTATTTCCCCCTTGAGTCATGGTAGTTGGCAGCATAATGTGTGTCCAGCAAGCGCCAGGCGTACCTGTGTTCGTAACGGGAGGCCATAAGAAGTGATACTTGTTGTGAAACTCTCGCACGCATACTATATTTCCCTTAGCAGATCAATGCGCTTGGTGTTGCTTCCACGTGTCAGCGACAGGCCTTCGAAACCCTCTCTGCATCCGCAGAGACGTCAATATTATCGTCGAGCTTTTACTTTATTTCTTCTTACCTTCTTCATTCCTCCGTCTTACCATTGGGTATTACCATTATGACTTTTGAAATTCCAGAAGTTTGACTTTAAGGGATATCGTTTTCGTTTTATATTTCCCAAGTTATATTTTTAGGCACCTCCTGCCATTTTCTATCATAGCATATTGATCACATTTGCCGCTCGTTAATAATCGACTTTAAAAAATTAGAGTTGCTACCGATGACGTTATGAGGACGTTGAAGTTGCTAACCTTATAGTTCAGCAAGTTAGCTTTTTCTGTTGATTGGTGAGAAAGCTTAGAAAAAAGTATGCTATCAGGAAGGTCTAAGCACACGTTCATTGTTATGATGTTGATGCTATAGTTTGTTGCCCCGTAAATTATTTAATGACATCATGAGTCAAGGGATCTAAAAACTAAATGTAGTAACCGTTTGATTACAGAAATAAAAATGTGGAGTGAATTGCACTTAGAAAAAATAATTCGCTGCGCTTTATTTGCTATTGTGGTAAACCGTGTGGAGGTTAAAAATGTCCGAATATATCATGTGTCCGAATCACCGAATATGTCATTGTATCTTATTGTGGCATCAATGCAATTCTTCTTACGTGCGCATAATATTAAAGTAGCTTAACAGGCAATATTTTTAGAACCTGGTGCGTATGCTGCATTGTTCGAACATGATTATCGTGTCGTGTGTTACCCAGGATTCTCTCACTGATTCAAAAGGTATGGACATTCCACCTAAGTTATTTCCCGAATAGAATTGAGTCGTGTGTTCTGAAGTCTATTGCTCCAGACTGGATGCACCCAACGGACTGCCTGATAAAATGATATTTTAATTAATCGAAGCACATTAAAAAAATCGTTCAATTACATGCGGGTATTGTATTAGGTAGCATACGAAACAGTGGAATTATTTGAAATGAGTAAATCCATCAATATGTAGGCGGCGAGAGCGAAGAGGAGAGAGGTGCCAGAAATCTCTGACACCATTGGTCGGAATCACTTGAGTGGAGAAAAATTAACAAAAAAAATCTTAAAGGGTAAGAAGAAATGGACGGAGTGCTGCATGGCTACTTAGGCTTTCGAAGGATGCCACAAGATGTCGACGTCTTCTCTTTCTAAGTCTCTTTTCGATTGGCGTCGTTCCTGCCACTGCTCCCGGCGGGGAAGGAAAGAGGAGGATGGGAAGAATGAGATCGAGGGAGATGGATGGATGGAAGCTCTCTTTCTCTCTCTCTCTCTCTCTCTCTCTCTCTCTCTCTCTCTCTCTCTCTCTATTCAGTCGACGAAGACGCCTGGGTCGAAGGGAGGACGACTTCGACTGGTTTGGAGAAAAGAAAATGCGTGTGGTGTCATGGGGTTCGGGGAGTCGAAGGAGAAGGGATGCCGACGACGACAGAGTAAGGAGTTTTGAGTGATTTTGTGGGGTCGGAATTGAAAAGATGAAGTGTGGGAAAATTTCATAGCGAAGACCGAAGGCGTGCTGTGATGTTGTTGCGGTCTGCGTATTCTTGGTTGCTATGGGAAAAGAAGAAATATGAGTTTTCAGTTGTAGGCCCCAAATCGAAAATATTTTCGTGCAAGATTATTTTGACTTCCCCTCCTTTTCCAATGTTCTGCGTAGGTGCATGTCGCGATATGAGTTGGGAATGCAATTTAATGCTTAATCATTTGACAGTTTAGCTCCACTTTCTGCATGAAAACGTTATTCAAAAAAGTACCCGTTTCCGTTGGTATTCGTTGTTATAAACGCATACAAAAATACATAAATGTAATTTAAGAACATGATAATTTACGAGAATTTCTTTGAGGGATAATCCATGACAAATATCTTTTCTAATTTATCGTAGCTGCGCGCGAATGGACAAATGGAACAATTGACAGTCTTCAATATCCACGAGGCATAATGATGAAGTTTGAAAAAATTTCTTTACATGAATGAAACTTAGTGTTTATGTATTGAAGCATGCTTAGATTGAAGCTTGATTAGAAAAAGGTATTTGAGAACTTGTTTATCAGAGAAACTTAACCGATTACTAATTACTCCATAAAGAATTGCATCCATGAGTCGTAGGGGTATCCACCGCGGTACTAGTTTTTCCCTTTCTGTTTTGTTGTTGATAAGCGCATTTTTTTATGGATGCGATATCGAAGGAAACTAGTGCACCCATTCCAAAATGATCGTTTCTTTTCCTTATTCATTTCCATCATTTCTTTCTCTTTCATTTCTCCGTGAGATAGGTGGTGGGGTGGGGTGGAAGAAGAGGGATCTGACGAAACGAAAGTCCCCGATCTTTCACTTTTATTGCGACTTTCGCCCAAGGACGTCGATCCTCAGTTGTGAGAGACCCTACAGTATTACGCGCATCAGAACTCCATTTCGCCCCAAGGGGGAAAGAGATGGAGTCCTCGAGGCGTGGGAGTTGGCTGGGGCGGGGGCGAAAGAATAAGGACAGTGCTGCTGACTCGGCTATCCTCTCTTATATCTGCGATCTGTTCACGGCGTCGCATTGCAACTCCATGTTTGCTGGCCTCCTCCCTCCAACATGTTTCCCTCAATCCTCGTACCTTTTATTGCGCTGTCTCGCTCTCATTTTCTTCTAAGTCTTCATTGCTATATTTCGGTTCTTCTCCTTTTTACACCTCTCACTCTTTCATGCAATACATTTCTCTTGGTGGGTGACTAATCCAACATCCATTTTTAACTTTCTTGAAGAGAGTGAAATGATGGTATGTAATATTTACCAGGAGGTTTCCAAATTTGGTTTGATTTTGTTGTAGTACTAGCAGTTTTTATGGGAGGTGACCGAATGCTAAGGTCATTTGCGCACGGATGGATAGGAAAGGAATGGTGGGGAGAAACCCGACGTCGTCATTAGCGTACTCTGAACGAAAGACATCAAGGGGTCCGCGGCTTAACGTCCCATCCGACGGACGGTGTACTCACTCAAAGTGTTCTCCACAGGGTACTTCTAGTTGGGATGGGAATAATACTGAAAATATCTGACGCGCCCGTGATTCGAACCCGAGCCCTCAGCGTGGAAAGCCAGTACGGTAGCCTCCGCACCAACTCGATCTCCTTCGATTTCGTTTAAACATCTTCAACAGTATGTCTTGATTTTTTTGGAATTTGCGATAGTTAAGAATGAATTGGATTAAGAGTGTTATAAATCGAGAAGATTACATGTAATATGCTATCACCATACTAACTTTAGAGGTGATATCGATAATTAATGAAATGGTAAAATATTTTGTGAGAATAGAAGAGTTCAGAGTGATTTTTGGATCCTACTTACAGTTGGTCAGAAACTTAAATTTGATGATAGCTCACCATATTAGGCACAAGAATATTTTTGAACGAGAGCAAGAAAGATTTTTCTTTGTAAATGTCTTGTAACAATAGGAGATAATAATGCTGCGAACAAATATTTGAATACAGTAATTATTATTAAATGTGGTTGACCACTTATGTTTCATTTCAACTAGATGCACAGTCTAACAATCGCTTACATCACTAAGCCTCATCTCGCGCGATAGAATGCTACAGCCTACTCTATCTTAAACCCCTCCTCAATTCCTCATCCTCTCTGCTTCCAAATGCAATAAGTAGAATGATATGTCTATTAAACTCTGCCTAGCATCTTTGGAGTGTATTTGTTCTTTAACTTCACTCTTTAGAAATCATGATGGAATTTTCTGCGTAAGATGAAATAAAATAGTGTGAAAGTTTAACTTAAATATCTTATCTATCCGTAAAATATGTAATAATTAAAATCTTTTGCCTTATCTTGTACTCCAGTTACCTTTAAAAATAAGTTGACACTAGTTAAAATCCTTATTGATTTTCATTAAAGCCCATAAATATTGCATTTAATAAATGTTATTTACAAATGCCATTTTATATATTGTATTTATTTGAGAAAGAGTTTAGTACGAAATATTGCAGTTTCCAATTAGTTTCGTGTACTTGTATAGCTGCGTTTTATTTTGAACACCCAACATTTTTACGCATCCGCCATAAGAGAAAAAAAATGAGATTCTCTATTTTTTTTCTAGTCGGTTCTCAAATTAATAGTTTTTTATCTCAGCTGCCTTCATTTTCATAAGTCCAACATTAAAGTTTTCAATACTACACAGAGTTTCTACAAAGAAATACCATTTGTATAACATATGCACCAAATTTCCGTTTTATTTTGCATTTGTCTCATGTATCTTGTGTGCGTCTGTTGCGCGTGCATGTATTTCTTTCTTCCATTCTCGGCCCTGTTTACGACTCTGTTCCGACTCTGGTAGCGTTTCCCCGTGATCGGTGCTCGAGGCAAGATAGGAAAAGATATTGGATGGTCCATTTCCAATACAAATCCCTTCATCGCGTCTATGTTCCCCATATCCCGTGACTCTAGAACTTCATTGTGTTATCGAAACTCTCCATAAATTCCTTTGATTGTTGGTCTCTGCGCTACCTATCCACGTTTCAGGAATCAAATGTCTATTCCCGACTCGTCCATCCCCGGGTGAAAATGATTTGTCTCCTCCAACCAAACTGCATTTTCGATCGCTACGAGTCCGCTTCCCTAACTGCCTTCTACTCCCCTTCTGGTGGTGCGACGTGGAGTCTTCTCTAAGGAATACACATCTTTTCAATTTATGTCCATTTATTCTCGCAAACTCATATTTTTTTAGCGCCCTATAGAAGCTTTTCAGAATGGTATCGTTTTCTTCTTTTTTTCGTTTTTTTTTTAAATCTTTGTAACGCAGCTTCTCTCGATTCAAAATTTTTTTAGATCATGAAAATGCGATACATTTTTCGAGTTTCTCGATGACGTCCACCGTTCACCTTTTACTGGTTTTGGGCATTGGAATTACTTGGGTTATTTTGATTGGTGGTATTGTCGTGAAGTGCCAAGTGTCGTACGCTTTAGGGAATTATGTTTTGAAGCATGCATATTGTGCCTGTGAAAATGTGGATGCCTTTTTATGTCCAACCTCTTGCCTTGCTGCTATGTTTTCATTGCTGACGTCCTTCTTAGACTGAATCCATGTGTGTCTCTTGTCAAAAATCTACCTTATGGAGTGACAGTTACAAGATTTCATGATGTCGTATTGCTGGGTAGCGTATCCTTAAGCGAATCAATCTAGTAGTTCCAGTGGCATAGTTACACTGATGAAATTAAAGTATTCTGTTCTGCTAAATGTTGATGTGGAGGGATAGAAATGATGTAAATGAATTCCCGTATCAAAGACCAAAAAGTTAAAATGTGACTTTAACCACCTTGTTTAAATTTAATATGTACTATATTATAATAACTGCCAGTTACATTTTATTGTATGAATACTGTATATGGAGATGGTGGGTGAGGAGAGGGGTTTGTTGAGAGAAATCGTATGGAGGCAGGAAAAATGGATGAAAGGCGTATTGAGCGGTAGTGGAATGTTGAAGAAGGTAATAGAGGGGAGAATGTTAGGCAAACGAGGAAAGGACAGGATCAGGATAGGGATGTTGGACGGGATGAAAGGAGGAAAGAAGGGCACATAGATGAAGAGGGACCTGATGTAGATTAGGTTGCTGGATTGGATTTTGTTTGGAGTTACAAAATGGTTATTGGATAGTTGTGTCCATCCAAAAACCAACCTCAACCGGTAGATTACCTAATAATAATAATAATTTTGATTATTAAAAATTTTAAATAAATTCAAAAGGATGTTAACGTATTATGAAGCAATTTGTAGGATTTCTCATGGCCAATAAACGCTAAAAAATTTCCAAGTAGACACTCACTAAAATACTTTACGACTACAATAGCCTAGTAAAAGCAATTCACATAGAAAAATAAGCCACATAATTTATAAAAGCAAATATTTAATTATTTTTCACAGAAATAAACAATAAGTAATTATAACACATGATGAAATTATTTATGTCCTCTTAAATATTTATGGGAATAAAATTAATACACGCTTGCTTCAAAGCGTACATATTAGTGTCATTTAAATCGTTATAAGCCGGAATAACTTTTGACCGAACAACAGTACGCCAATCTCCGGTCAGCGCGACATTGTTTATTGGCGAAATGTATGGAAGGCATAAATTTTCGAAAAATAAACAGTTTCTGTGGCTAAAATACTACTTGTGTAAATGCTTTTTCAATCTCTGAATCAAAGAGGTTAAATGGAATTTCTTTTATTCTTTAGCTAGTCTTATTATGTACGGGGTAGATCTTCGTAATTCATTTCTTATATTAGTTATTTATTTAAAACATTATTCACATACTAGCACGTACAGTAGTGGCAGTAACATTTTACAGTAAAAATTACAACAAAAACACGAAAGAGGACAAAAACAATAACAGCGTAACAATAGACAACGAGAAAGGAATATGGGTAGGGAAAGTATTTAATTTGTTGACAGATGTGAGAAAGGTTGGGTGGTGAAATTGTTATATGATAGGTAAAAAGGATCGACAGTTGGAAGGAATGAACTTAGAAGGGAGGAGAGGCGGAATAAATGTGAGCGCTTAGTGAGAGATATCCTAAGAATAGGCAGATGAAGTCGGGAGTGGGTGCGGGTTGATTGAGTTGGTATCCTTAAGTTGAAGAGGGAGAGCAGTTCAGGGCAATCAATAGTCGAGTTTAGGGTGTTGTGGAGGAGTTTTAAATCGGCTTTAAGTCTGCGAATTTAGGGGCTAGAAATGGATAAAGAAGACAAAACAGCATTTGAAGACAAATTGTGGAAATGTGGGCCTGGGTTTTTGAATATTTTGGCAAAGAAGTGAGAGATGCAATCGAGGAATTTTAGATTAGTTGGGACTGAGGTGGACCAAATTGAGCAGCAATATAGTATGGTACTATGGGAAGGACGATTGTTTAGAAATACGAATGGAGTGCTATTGGATCTTCAATTTCTGTTCAGGCTTAAGAGGAACATCTCTTGATTTTTTACAGCCTGAATGTGGTCGGAGTAATTTAGTGTTTGGTCGGTTAAAACGCCTAGGTCTTTCATTGTTGTTAATCTGTTTAAGGGAGTTGAGTTAATGGCATAGTCAAATGTCAGGGGTTTTTTTCAGAGCAAGAGTCATGATTCCGCATTTTTAAGGGTTTATGTTAAGCTTCCAGGTATCACACTACAGGGAAATTTAATTTAAGGCAAGTTGAAGGTGAATGCAGTTAGAGGTATTATTGATTTCCTTCTGAAACTTGCATTCATCAGCATAGAGAAGGGGATGAACTTGGGAGGAAAGGAACCGGGAAGGAAGATCATTAATGAATGAATTGAAAATATATGGCCCAAGGACACTGCAATGGGGAACTCCAAGCGTCAGAGGAGAGCAAGAGGAAGAAGCATTCGAGAGTATCACACGCTGGGTTCTGGTGGTGAAAAAGCTAGAAAGAAGGTTGAGGAACTTACCATTAATGGTGACAGTGTTACCGAGATAATGTTAATGAGATGATATTTTATAAATGAGACGTACCTCATGAATCTTCCTCTCTTTATGTACGAAGGTCATCCGGAAAGTAGTACCCGTTCGTGCCGCATGAAGTGCTGACGACGCGAGTAGCCGCTGGACGAGGTCAGATAGCTTCAGTGGCTTGTCTGACTTCTCTGAGCCAAGTTGCGTGACGCTAGCATTGCCTGTGTTGTTTCTGTGATTGTTTACAATGTTTAAAAAAATTGAGAACGCCGCCAGTTGTGAAGTGAGGGCAGTGATTAAATTCCTCAATGCAAGAAACGTTCGCCCATGTGATATTCATCGCCAATTAAAGGAGGTGTATGGAGACAATGTAATGGACGAGTCGTCTGTTCGGCGGTGGTGTCGCAACTTCAACATGGGGAGGGGGAACACACACGACGATGAGCGTTCGGGGAGACCGTCTGTCATTACAGACCAACTGGTGAGCTCAGTTGACGAATTCGTGAGGAACGATCGGCGCGTCACAATTGATGACATCTGTGAGCATTTTCCCAATGTTTCTCGAACAATTGTTCATGAAATTGTTAAACACCATCTGCATTATGCAAAAATTTGTGCAAGATGGGTCCCTCGCATGCTTACAGATGAGCACAAAACCAAGCGTATGGCTGCAGCACTGACGTTTTTGGGACGTTATTCTGATGAAGGAGACTCTTTCTTGACTCGCATAATTACTGGTGACGAAACATGGGTTTGTTATGCATCACCTGAGAGTAAACGACAGTCAATGGAGTGGCATCATGCTCATTCACCAAACAAACCAAAAAAATTCAAGACAGTTCTGTCCACCAGGAAACTCATGGCAACCATTTTCTGGGATCGACGAGGTGTATTGCTTATTGATTTTATGGCCCGTGGAGACACTATTAATGCCAATGCGTATTGTGAAACATTAAAGAAATTACGGCGGGCAATACAAAATCGGCGGCGAGGTCTATTGTCTACTGGTGTCATTCTCGTTCATGACAATGCCAGGCCTCATGCAGCTGGGATAACACAAAAACTTTTGCAGCAATTCAAATGGGAAACTTTCGACCATCCACCGTATAGCCCGGACTTGGCCCCTTCAGATTTTCATCTCTTTACAAAGCTTAAAGACTTTTTGGCAGGAAAAAGATTTGACAGCGATGAAGAACTTAAAGAAGGAGTGACCCTGTATCTCAATGAGCTGGCGGCGAAGGACTATGCAGCAGGAATACAGAAACTTGTCACACGTTATGACAAATGCCTTAATTTGCTTGGAGATTATGTTGAGAAGTAGTTTAAAGTATCCTCTTTCAAATAAAATTTTTTATGTTTGTTAATATTTACTTTTGTGTCTTTATTTCACGAACGGGTACTACTTTCCGGATGACCCTCGTATGTGTGTATGCATATATATATATATACATACGGCCGTCGAAAACTACATATAGGAGTGTCCTTTCTTTGTTTTTCTGTTTTAAAAATGTATATCAGTACGTGTATAGACATGTATATATTATATATACGTATGTATAAATGTGTGCCTTTTGATTTAAATATTGCATTTTATATAATAGTTTATATGCAATTATCAATTGCTTTTCTTCAGTTACCGAAAAAAGTACTCCATTATCAAGTATTACCCCTCTCTCATTGACGGGCAGTATGCATAATTAAAAATGTCGTGACTTCAAATTATATAGGAAACATAAAGTTGGTATTAGTATGTCACTTTGCTGGTACGGAATTGTTACGCCACGGAAATTCGGCACGCAATCTCTATAAGGGTGGAATCGAAGGTCTGCAAAAGGGAAAATAACGCGATACAAAAATTAAGAGGCAGAAAGGGATGACGTTTTCTAATGGAGATGGACGTGATTTAGGAGGAGGGAGATGCATAGAAAGCGGTTTAAGGAAGAACGCTTTCCCGGTCAAAGACCTGTCACGACAAGGAAGAACAAATGAGGGTGCAAGGGCGGCGGTGGTGTCGGCAAAGAGACGAAGGCGTGGCTTAATATTAATTATTCTCGGCAGGGGGCTCGGCCGTCGCTTTCCTCTCAGGCGACCTGAGGAAAAGATATCCTTAGCTGTCAGATTTCTTGAGTCGTCTTTTTGTTGTCTTTGGGCGTGGTTACTATTTCATCCAAGACAGTCACACATAAGGAATGAAGTCACTGAGGCCAAGACTGGATGTTACAAAAAAAATCTAAATGTCTAACAGGCGTACGTGCGTATTCTACCTGTTAGATTAAATAAATATTTAGTTCGATCCTCGATGCAACAACAATGCAGAAGTGAGGATACACTTTCTTATTGCCTTCTGAATTAAAAAATATAATACTTAATTTTTATGGTATCTAATATGTCATTATTAAATTATAAATATCCTTCTTTCCGTCAATGATTTGAAGGTTAGAGGAATTATTCAGCAGAAATCGTAAATCTGATTTACAAATAAACATACCTGCAATAGAGGAAATTGTTTTCTGAGGCGTATTAGAAAAACTAGACTGTACTATATTCACTAATAATTTATCCAATTTAAGGATCGGGATAGTGCGGTGGTTAACGTACTGGCTTCCCAATGATAAGGTTCGGGTTCCAATCCTGAACGTAATCGACAAATATTTTTTAGTGATATCTCAAGCCCTACTTGACGTGGTTTGTGGAGAACATTTTGAGTGAGCACAATCGTCGGATGGTACGTTAAACTGTGGACCCCTTGGAGCCTCTCGTTAAGAGTAGGCTAATACCGACTCGGGGTTTCTCTCCACCATTCCGCCTTTCCGATTCATTCCTAATGGCGCAAATGACCTTAGTTGTCGCCTCCCCTAAAACTACTTCAACTTTTTATCAATTTTATGTTGCACGGAAAGCGATTATTGAGGAACCCGATTTTTTTCAATCCCTTCGTTTTTTCTTAGAGTTTAGAAAGTTTTTTATGATAATGGCTTTCGGTGTGATCTGAATTCTTCTTGTATGATCTTATTTTATCCTTGAACCTTATGCTACGACTCATATCATCTATGGATATACAATTGTTGATATTATGCTTTTAGAATGACAGAAGCCATTTCTGATGTGTCAAATGAAGATTGATAGGGCTACCATTTCTAGCAATAGGGACAAAACGCTGGAAACCCCAGTTACGCCCCACAGAGGTGACCTCATATTTACCATAGTCTAATTATTAAAAGAAAACTTCTTTATCACCCATAATTAGATAGTTAACAGAGAATTTGACCCGCCATAATTAGATATTGTCATGAAAAATGATAGGGGGAAGCAGAAATAAACTAATTTTTAAAAAATGTGTGACCACCTATTTCAAGCGAAAAGATTATCCAATGTCTTACCTGATAAATACAAAGTAATTTAAAGAATCAAGGATCGGAATTGTAGTTTCTCTAAATTGAGATATAATTTAAAACCGAAGCAAGTATCAAATTATCTTATTATTGTCACGAAGGTCAGAGATAATTATGATAAATTTTCATGATATCTTTTTTTAGTCTGTTAGTCCGCTCGTGAAATATGTTCCGTGATTGGGTTGAATCGGAAGCGCTATGATAGGATTTAGCTTGGATCCTAGTTAAAACCACTAGCATTTCTATAGTATGCCTTGTACTCTATACAGATACGTTTGCTTATTCGGAAATTTCAAAAGGAGAGCCTCATATTACGAGGTTAAAGAAAGCTTTAAAAAAGAAGAGAAATTGGATTTGAAGCTGAGGGAATTATCAAAACTGCACTCGTCTACGGCCTAATTTAACCATCGGTTGACATAAATATAAATCCCTCAACAAGTATTGCTTTCGAGGCCCCTTTGCTCTGGGTATTTTTCGATGGCACTACAAAATGCTGAATTTTATGCGGAGTATTGGCCAGCAGTTACGACCATATGAAGTGCCTTCCAACTGACATTTAGTTTAATTTGAATGGAATTTAATAGTTCAGGACAATACTAGATAATTGAAAGATGGTGGTAGAATAAAGAAGAATATATTAAGAATAGAATTAAGAAACATTTTAAACATTGGTTGATCTATATACGAATATATATTGCAGTCTGACCTGAAGAAGACCTCGGAGTAGGCCGAAAGCTCAAATAATCTACAATGTGAGTGTTCTTTTACGTGTTATCTGTTTTATTCTGTGTTCTGTTGCTATCCAAAAGTTATACTATATTGCTCTCGTGAGCACTTCCGCATCATCGATATACATACATACATACATACATACATACATATATATATATATATATATATATATATATATATATATATATATATAACTTTTGGACGGCACAATAGAACACAGAATAAAACAGATAACACGTAAAAAGACACTCACACTGTAGATGATTTAAGCTTTCGGCCTACTCCGAGGCCTTCTTCAGGTCAGACTGCAGCAGTCTGACCTGAAGAAGGCCTCGGAATAGGCCGAAAGCTTAAATCATATACAGTGTGAGTGTCTTTTTACGTGTTATCTGTTTTATTCTGTGTTCTATTGTGCCGTCCAAAAGTTATATTGCTCTCGTGAGTACTTCCGCATCATCTATATATATATATATATATATATATATATATATATAGATGATTTCTTCGAAGTAACACGGAAGTGTTGAATAAAAAACTTAGACAGTAGCACACAGCACGAGAACACATAAAAAGAACACTCACAATAATATCTTGATAATTTCGCCGGACTCGAGCTCCGTCTTCTTCGGAAGATAAGATATGACTGAGGAAAAGGGTACGCGGTGCAGAGAGAGTAGGGGACGAGGGAGAGGGGAAAAACAGGTAGTAGGGGAGGGGTGAAGGAGGAGGTTATGGAGGGGGAAAGGGAGGCCACAGGGGAGCGGAGATGGAATAAGGAGGATGCGGAAATAGTAACAAACAACACAGAAAACTAACAATTCATCCACAGATAACACAACACCCATGACCAAGGCATCAACTCACCAAGTCATCATAAGGGCTTGACAAGTCAAAACCCAGGACAAGGATGACAAAATGTATGCGGATGAATAAATTGTCCCACCACCTCGCAAGAAACAAATCCACCTCCATCCACCCCAGCCCTCCCCATATAGTGAACGACATTGAGACCCGGATGTTGATAGGCTTTACACAGCCATATAAATGCCAATTCCATTGTTTTTAATTTTATAGGGTTATCGGATGGGAAAAGGGATGCTAGCACGGAAACATTGTAACAGTGGTTGAAGGGGGTGTTGTGGTGGGAGGCATGTTTTGGGATGGGAAGACCCGCGGACGGGGAAGAGGGATTACATAAGGCGCGATGATTGTTCACCCTGAGGTTCAGGGGTGTAGAGCATTGGCCTATATAAAATGCCGGTGGGGGTGGGAGGGGATTTGGAAAGAGGCTTGGTGGATTTGAGGAGATCTGATAGATTGGCGGGCCGTTTGAAGGTAGCAGAAGGGCATTTATGAAGAAGGTTGGACGAAACGTGATTTTTGTGGATGGGGTACAGGTCTTTGAGGATGAATTTATATATATGTATATATATATATATATATGTATAATCTTGTGCATGCTCTGATAAATCTTTTGTTTATAGTCCATGGACTGGTCAGCCGTTTTAAGGAGAGTTGACCCACAGCCATTTATTTAATAGGTTATTTTCAAACTCATAATCCATGTTCTATCTGGAGGTGATTTCTTTTTGAGTATTCATTCTTATTTTAAAAAATTGAAGCAAATGCAATGAACATGGAACAATTTTTGCTTGGAAATCAGGGAAATTTAAAACAGAGGAGTACTATTAAGAGAAGATGAACAGGAAGGGAAGATGGTAGACAGAAGGGATGAACATAAACTAGACCCGGTGCCCAGGCTAATCACAGCGTACCGGCGCATCTCTTTATGGAGCTTAATATGTAAACATTCTTCATTTCAGTAGGATGTGAAGGTTCAAAGTGTATGTTCATGAATCAGGATTTGTGATGACGTGTCATTATTTGATTTCATAATGAAGTGTGAAATTGTGGTTAATTATTTTGATTACGCAAGGGCAAAGATAACGCCTTTAACTTCGTTTTGAGATAGTGGTCCAACTTGGTATTTCTAATACCTCTCAAGCAAGCTCTCGACCTTTGTCTGCATGGACAAACTGCGGACCTTCCCTGTACCTGTGTCCCTCCCGAGGAATTCCCCAAGCACTCACCGTCCCCGCAGTTCAGAGGAGTGAACCCTCTGTCCCACCTTTTCTTCTCCCTTCTCTTTCGATCCACTTCTCCCCCATCGTCCTCCGAGATACCCTCCACGACCTTCTTGTCTCTCCTCCGTGACACACCCCCTCACTCCCTTTGCGTCCTCCCCCATCCCTTAAGATTCGCGTCATCGGCAAACAGACATTTTTCATTAAGTTCTCCTCCCCTTATTGGAAAATACTTGGAGTGGAAAAAGGGGAGCTGTAAAGAAGACGCGGCCTTGTTTATTTTTTTACCCTTCCGATTTTTCTCGGCGGCCCCGCTCTCTTGAGGAGGGAAGAAAGGAGATAAGTCTTTTTTTATGCGTCTCCCACATCTTCCTGACGTTTAAAGCTTAACGTTCGATAGAGAGTGGAGGAGTGGGAGAATAAGGAAATATATCTCGTCGGGTTCCTTGCATAGGGTTTCTGACGAAACTTCCCGCGACCTCACATTGCGGTCCCCCGCCCTGCCATACTCACTCATCGGGAACCCATTGCCGGGACGGGAACGGGGTAAGTATGGCTCTAAAGGAAAAAACTCAAGGAAGTGCAGAACCTCCTTCTTTTTTGGCCGGAGGTAAGGCAGTGGTAGTCAGTCGAGCTTATGGTGGGGTAGGGATTCAGATAAGAGAGTATTTCCTTCACAATATCTGTTTATGATTATCTTGGAGGGGTGATTTAGGATTATATTTGTTCCTAAACTTATTCCGACCGGAAAAATTTGTCTCAAAACCAGAGCTTTCACTAGGCTGGCTCAAGAAAATTATAATATGCATTGGGTAGTAGGAAGAAGTGTAAATTATCATAACAGAAAACAAAGTGTATATTATTCCCAATTTTCTTATTGCATTAAACATTAATGATGTTTTTTGACGCATGAAATATATTTTTTGACGATTCCACTCAGCTAGAAACATTTTCTCATGTTAAATTTCTTGTTGTTTCGCGTAAACTTTTAGTTCGCTCTTCTCTTCTAGTGAAGGAATGCATAAATATTTTATAGCCAGCTGTATAAAAGTCGTGCAATCCTCCCATTTATTTTCCTACCGTTTCCATCTCCTTTCATACTCTTTAGAGGAAGTGGCTGTTTGTCCTTCCGTCCAACCGAAGACATTCAACAGGGAGGGGAGGAAAAGAGGGATGAGAATTTTTTTCATCTCGAGTTATCCAGTCGGAAAAGAGGGATAAAAACGGAGAGAGACGTATGGGGAAGAGAGGATGGAAGGGCGAGAGAAAGAGGAAGGGAGGAGAGGAGACAATGATAAAGGCAGTAGGACAGAAAGGGGTGAGCGAGACGGCTAACAGTGAGAAAAATTGGAAAGAAAATGGAAGAAGTAGGAAGTAAGGGACGAGTGTGATTCTTCCTTTCCCCTTAAAAGGTCCCTGGGAATACCCTTGCTCCTGAGGGGGGGGAGATAAAGGGGGAAGGAGATAGCGAGGGCTGACAGACTCAGAGAGGGGGACGGCAGTGCGAGAGGAGCGCAGAATTCCTTTGAAAAAGTTGGGGGGATGTTTGTCTAAAGAGCTCCTTCTCTACAAATATCACTTCCCTTTGATTAAAAAGGCTCATTTGATTGAGCACTTTCTAAAGTACTATCGGGATTTCCTTCTTTCTCTTCTCTCTCTGGCATAAGATTATGGGTGTCCTCGTTTTCTTCCTTCAGTGCCTTTACAACTGAGCGCCTGTTTTGCTCAAAAGGTTTCTGTGATGAGCTGGTGCATTATTTTCTCTGCATTTTTGGTATGAAATTACTTGACGCTTGTTGCATTGTTTAAATAAATAGTAATAAAAGACTCAGTTGCCTTAAGAATTGTTGACAATTCATCTACCATTTCTCTATATTAAAGTATATTGCGAAAAATGGAAGTTTCGTTATCTAGGTGTACTTAAGTTTGGTGCCTCATGTATAACACTTGCAATTTTCGAAAAAATATACATACCATTTATCATGCCATGAGTTAAAGATTGGTATAAGGGTCGCTATTTATATTTTCTGCCTAATAATGTAAAGACAGTAATTTGTTGTTGGAAATGACTTTAATGATTTTCCATGTATTTTCCATGATAATCAATACACCTTTACATGTGCTCGAACCAATTTTCGTAACACTTTTTCCACTCTAATTGAGGTACCTGCAAAACATGGTTTTTGAATGCATCAACGTCTTCTTCAGGAGCCGAAAAACGTTGGACACGCAATATTTTCTTGATAAACAGGAATAAAAAGAAGTTATTTGGTGCTAAATCAGGGCTGTACCGAGGATGACCCATCAATTCGATGTTTTGGTCTGATCTGAATGGACGATCTGTGAGAGCTTGCGTTGTCATGATGAAGAATGATCCTTCGTTGCCGCTTCTTTTTCAGAATTTCACCAAGCACTACTGGAAAACAAATGCTCGCGTACCATTCAAAATTCACAGGTCTACGTTGATCTAACCGTACGGTTGTCCAGTTATCCCGAAGAAACAGGCTATTATTTGATTCGATGTGCTTCGTACACGAATACATTTTATCGGATTTGGCTCGTCTTGGAAGGCCCGTACAGTAGATTGCTGTTTTGTTTCAGGCTCATACGGATATATCTAAGATTCGTCAGCTGTGCGGATGTTATACATAGTTTTTGATGTACCGCTATTGTATTTGTTGAGCATTTCGCGGCGCCAATTTACACGAGTATCTTTTGGAGTTTTTGTCAAATTATCCGTGATCTAAGGCGAACAATTTTTTTTCACAGCTAAATGTTCATGCAGTATCTTTTCATAATCGTTATACTAATCCCCAAGGATGCCTCAACCTCACGATAAGTCACATGGCGATGTTACTTTACTAGTTATTGCACAGCATCGATGTTTTCTGGCAAACAACTGATTTTGGACGACCTTCACGACTTTCGTCGCTGAGCGAACGGCGGCCATGATGAAATTTGTAGTACCAGGGTTTCACAGTGACAAAGAATGGGGCTTCATCGCCAAGAGTGGAAGTAAGTTGATCGATGCACTCCTTGCATGTCTTGATAATCCTCGTCGAAAGTCGTAAAAAAATATTGCACAAAAGTATTCGCGAGTTAACTCCATTTTTTTTGGCTGAGACAAATTTTTCGAGTCACTGTAAACAACGCAAGTTATGATCAAACGACAAAATGTTCTGGAAATTAGCGTTAAAAGGTTGACAAACTTTCAGATGGAAACGTCAGATGGCGCTTAAAGCACTCAGTGTTGTCAAGGCTTATAATATAAATGGCAACCCTCGTATTAATTTACCTTAATAATTTAGAATTTCATCGAAATATCCGATAGAGGACCGCATTAGAATGATGTTGGGTCACTAGACACTAGCCATACTGATGAATTGAGTGGCTAGTCAAATAAGATGTGATTGAATCATCGATTCGATTCCATGAAAATGGGTCTATGGTCTCGTTTTGGATGTATTATGTAAGTAGGTTGTAATTTTATATGAAGAAAAAACTAGACCAAATTGTTTTGGATTTTTGGTTCCAATTTTAATATAAGCTTGATTTTAAATTTTTGTTACTTATGATAAAATCTATCGTAAAGTAAATAAATTACAGCCATAGGCTTTCAAAAAATAGGTTACGGAATATAAATTATGTTTTTTGGGGGAAATTTAGTTGCTCTAGAACATTTCCGTAATATTTCATCGTTAACTTAAAAAATATCATTATTTTTCAACTTGTTTATTTTTCGCCACCAGATAGATGGCAATTATATTGGTTTGGCGTACAAAAAGTAAATAAATATTTTAGTAATTTCTTGTGTGTAATTATTAACGTAAATTTCATACTTTTAAAACAAAAAACATAGTATAAATCACAACAAATCAGAACTGTATTGATATATATTTAGACTTTGAGATCGTGGATATGACGGGTTTTTGTTAAATTTCCATGTTTTTCCTTGCATTTCCGATTTCTCTGCCCCATTGTGCGAGGGAAATATCGGGGGAAAAAATAGACATATTCTTTCCATGGTCTTTCAGTCCCTCTCCGCAGTTTTTGCCGCACCGCTTGATTGGCGTCTCGGAAAATCGCCCCGTGAATCAAGGGAAGAGGGTGGGAATAGGATTTGAAGCGGGCAAAGGTTGCCGGGGGACGCTGGGGAAATTGTAGTAAGCGCCGGATAGAAAGACGTAGCGGGGGATGGAAGCATTGGGGAGGAGGGGCGAGCGAGTGAGGTAACAAAGCGGAAATACATTTCACTCTTATTCCTCCCTCCGTTAGAACGCGCACAGAGCAGTCCCGGAAACGAGATTGACGGAACCAGGATTTTATTTCGCCTGCCCATTTTTACACGCTTGCCCCAACGAACAATCCTCTTCCACGCTGCTTCCGTCCCCCTAGCTCTCACGTCTCCCTGTGCACACCCTCGCTCTTATTCCCTATCCCTCAGACTCCGCCTCATCTCTTTTATTTTTCTCCACCGCATCTTCGTTCCATCTAAGCATAACTTCTTTTCTTCCCTCAGCACCCTCCTCTCCATTCGGTCTCCCACAAGTTATCATTTTCTTCCTCACGGCTGCATATTCCTCCCTCTCTTTTTGCTTCTGCTTCGTTATCGTTTTATTTTCGCCCGTTCCCACTATCTCAATTCACCCTGTGGTCCTTAGGTTGGTATATCTATGCTTCAGCATTCGGTACTTTGTATGCCTTCTTATGGCGTTTTGGTTGCCATGCTTCTATGGATACTCATGCTTCTTTGGCTTGCATTTTGTTCTCCCTCATTCTGATTTCATCGTAGTGCTTTGAAAATCATCCTTTTTTCAGTCATCTCTGTGAGTCCATATTAACAAGGCTTACGTTTATCAGTAATGGCGGTATCGCCATGTCGTTCCGTGCTGACAATATTCCCTTAAACTTAAACTTTATGGAAAACAGGAAGGATAGCGAAAAATATTGGAATTATTTGGGACTGGTGGGTGTTTTTGGGTGGGACATATAATTCTGCGACTCCTAATTTAATTCGACCTTTCTGTTTCTTTTCCTCCCTCCCAGTCTACTCCTCCCACCCCCTCCCTCCCCGTTCACTCATGCTCGGCAAAAACCACAGGTCGCACCCCGTGCGAGCGACAGCGGTGGGGATTGGCTCGGCGTGGTGGCAGAGTAGCGCGATGGGGGAACACGGGGAGGGGCGGCGGACTTCCTCGCTATCTTCTCGAGGAGGAGGAGGAGGGGCCGGGTTTCGGCGTCTTTTTTCCCGCCTTTCATTCTTGTTGCCATGCAATGGTGCGGAGGAGGGGCGGGGGCAGTTTTTACCAAATGGAAAAGATGATGATGAAGAAGACATTGCGTGAGAAGAACGACTCAAGTGAAGGGATTGAAATTTTCCGTTTCCTTTTTATTTTTTTAAAGAGACTATCCCGTTTCAGGAAGTAATCATTTCGTTTCGCGCGGTAAATGAGAAATGTGTATCCAATTTTGCTTCCTTCCAATAGTAGCTGATTTTCGTCCGTGGTAACTTGTCACTCAAGCTCATCAATTTCGTAAGTGCGGCAGCTAAATTACTCGTGCAAGGGTATATACGAGGTCCGATGTTTGGAAATTTAAGAAATAACAATCCCATTTCATTCAGCGGAGTCCTATCTCTTTCAGTGGCAGAGAAATTTAGGTGAAAAATGGGAATCACGATTCCTTCATGTCTTTTTATGATAATTACATTGGAAAAAATAAGCGTAGGAAAATTTTTTGTTCTTCAAGCTTGCTAACAAATAAACCAATAATTCTGGAAGATGTCATATGAGGAATTAATAAGGTATCAGCGTTGAGATTTGCTGTTTGTGAAAGACAGATGGTGAAAACGGGAGCCGTTGTAGGATTACACAAGGTTACACATGAATTCATTCATAGTCAGAGAAAGGTTAGAAAATAAATTAGAGAATATGAATTTTTTTATAGGAATCAATCTTATGAATATTATACGAACGGTGTAATATTCATGCAATACGGATAATAATTTGTTTCCCTAACATTGCTACTGCCAAAATTATGGATCAAGGTTTTTTTTTTGACCAGCTGGAAATTGTTCTAAGCGTCGCTAACAATCTATTATTTATTAATAAGAGATTTTCTCACATTAACAGCTGCCATTTATACCTTAGCTTCCCTTATCTTCCGATTTTTCCTTTCTCCGTATACTTGTACGATATGTCACAAGAAAGCCCCTTTTTCTCCCGTCTTTCCCTCTCTAATAAACTTAGCCTATCACATCTGGGATCTCATTCTAATATCAAATATGTCTGTCACTTCTTAATCTCTCTCAATAATAAATAGTGTTGCACCTAAACAAAGCCAGGGTCGTACCAGATAAAAAAGGTGTATAAAACCTGCGGAATGCTTATTATGAAGCAACGCCACCAAATGATGGCCTATGGGATTAGAATGAACGCTAGCACGTCATTGGGATTTTTCCTTCTATGCCATAAGGGACATACTATACATACGTGTACTGAGCGGAAGTTAACAAGCGACCAGTTTCAAACTTGCGGAAATTCACTGCTAGCTGTTGATGTGCGTGTATTTGATGAAATATAAAATCTGGTACCCTTCTTTATACAAATCTCTTTATATGCTCTGTTCACGATTGCTCGTGTGTAAATATTTTCCAAAATAAATTGCGGTACAAAAAGTGACTATCTAGGCTATCATAAAAGTTGATGAATCTTTCTTTAAACGATTCTAGGAGTAATTTTATGTTATTTAATACAATATTAAATAATTAATAAATTGCAATCACATAATATTAACTCTCGTGGCATTAAAAATCAATGCCTATCATTCTGGGATTGATTTGAATTAATCTCCACTTACTCCACTACGTCACTTACTCCACTTACACATTACGTGCTCATATTACTTCGCTTTCAGGTTCTTCAGTTTTATTTTTTGAGTCACGTTCAGTGCATTTCTTTACTTTGTTTCCATCAACATTTCCGAAGCTATCTTCAACTAGGTATTGTGTCCCAAATGTGTCCAGTTAACTTGTTATGTCTTGGTTTAAATTTATTACTTCTAACGCTCGTCGTAGAACTTTTTAATTACCTGTTCTCTGTTGTTAACATTTTCTTTTCAACTTACAGCGTCCATATTTTCATTTAATCTTCTCTACCTTACAGTTTATTCTATCGATAAATAACTTCCGTAGAAAATAACTCCGTTTTTATATTGTTTACTTATTTCAACGATAATGTATACAAGTGGTGAGTAAATTTTTCTTCTTGAACCTTTCTTCACCGCTTCTGCTCTTCTCATATGCCCTTCTGGCTTGTCCTTAGTAGGTGATGTTGCTACCGAGCCATCAAAGACATTGCTGTTCTTTTGTTCAATTTCTATGCATTGTCAATTTATAATGGCTTTTAATTGCCCAACATCTCATTTAATTGGATTTTTTTTCTATCTCATGCTATCATTTTGGTTTCCTTTTCCATGATAACGTTCTGCTTTTTCATCTTCTCCAAATTAACGATCTAGTTCGTCTTATTACCCTTCTCTGCCACTAATTTATGGTGTAGGTAAAAACTCAATATGGTATTTTGTATCGCTCTTTGCTGTCACTTTCTTGACCTTGATAGATGTATTCTCTATGTGAGCGTTAAATGTAACTGGCGAAAAAGCAATTACTAGTCTAAATTTCCTCCTCATTCTTGTATCCTTGCTTCTGAGTCTGTTTTGTGGTACAGTCATCCAGACATGAAAACTAAATAAAAAACTATGATGTCAGAACACAAATCATTCTGTTCCATCTGAAAAAGGAAATTTTGCCAAATTCACAAACGCATAAAATTAATTTCCTTCATTTTAATTAGTAGCCAAAGGGCCAAAAGATAATTTCTTAGTGTTCCTGATTCATTAGAAATTACTGTTCAGAGTCCCTGCTGTAAAGAAAATCTAAAGTATATATCTTTACATTAGGAAATTACTTTAGTCGTGGTTTTTCATTATCTTTTAATCTCATAATATTCCAAACATGGACGTAATACTTCTTCTATTTTTCCAATCCACTTTAATACTGATCCAAAAGTTCTATTGATTTTTTCACTTTTACATGTTTCGTTATGCTGTCAATATTTTCATCGTCATTATTAAAGCTTTATTAGGAGAGGTAAATGTTGTAGAAGAACATTAAATAAAAAAAGTTGGTACTGAAAGCTATTATAAAATCCGCAAGGAAAGCCCACAATCGCTATCAGTCTGAATATACATCTCGGAAATATTTTTAAAGGAAATGGAGAACACGGTCTACAGTTTATAATCCAATTAGCTAGGTTTCCAAGAAGTAGGTCAGCATGACTCAAGATTCATGACAAGTGCATCATGATATTCACTTAAGCTGCAACAGGGAATGGTATTTTAAAACGTTGGAATTCACTTTTCTGTCAGTTACTCGAGTGACTCGCTCCTCCTCCTCAAGTATTTTAGACGTGGTTTTCTCTCATATTTTCTACTCACAATGCTCCAAACTTCCAATCCAACAATTTTCATCACCTCTTCGTCTGTTTCACTAGCACCTTCCTTCATTGATGCATTTTGGGTCAAGTGTTACAGAATAAAATAAAATCTGGTGCTAGAGAGGTGAGTTTTGGTAATCAGTAATGATTGAACTCATTTTGATACACTTTGTCATTACTCATACTGCATTCACGAGAACGATAGAAGATCTTTTTTCGTTTTGCCGTGGGTATTTGAAATTTTTTATATTGTCTTTTAAGTTGCTATATTTGGAGCAATGTGCTTAATAGTTAAAAAAAATAGTCGTGATTTCATACCTGATGAATGTTTACTTTCCCCAGCACACTTCTTACAGGCGTTGTGGTCAAAGAGAAAACGTAAATAAAGTTAATTGGATTGAGTTTTTATTTTGTCATCAGTTCTCATATCAAATACGATTATATTTAAAATCTAATGTGCACAGGAAATTTTAGGGTTAATGCATTGCTTCTATGTCATCATTTTAGCGGTAACATCAACCTTAATAGTAAATAGCCTTTACATTAGCTTCATAGGTCATGGTAGAAATCGGTTTGTGGATATATACTTTCCTAATACCAGGTATTTTTAACCTAAGATGAAACATGTTCATTGAAATAATTAGTTAGGCATAATTGCTGTGGAAAACTCTAACTTTTATCATTTCTTAACCATCCGATTAAAGGTAGAGGGTAGTTCCTTTCCATGTACCACCTACTGTTTCCCAGGAAGATAGAGTATTTGAAGAATCAGACAGTTTGAGTAAAGGGCTAGACTACCTCGTCCCCAGCTATTCCTCTGTGACGTGTGATGTGACAAATTATGACAAATAAATTACCAGTATTCTTACATCCACTAGTTGAATGAGCCATAGTCACTTTAACCGAGTTCACTTGCATGGTCCCAAACATCTTCGCGATCGCATTCCTCATTATATAAACGCACTTACTCGGGTAATCAGAATGAGAATCTACGTCGTTTACCTCTGATTTAATGAGAATAACATCGTACTTTAAAAAGTGTGAAAACTTTACAAAGATACCTTGAGAAAAGGCAGAATGTACAGAGGCATTTTATGTAGGGAGTGCGGAACGATTTCAGCTAACCGACTATGCCTACCGATGTTTGGTAAAAAATTAAGGATGTTGCGCAGGGAGCAGTGTGGTATGGCTGATGAGTTGGAACTCCAGAATGATATTTTATGGAAAACAGAGAGGAGAGGGTTGTTAACTGACGGGTCAGGTGCCTATGGTGAAGGAAGGAATTAGACTGGGGTGCGTCTCGTCGTCTTAAGGGGTGATATGACGACGGTGTTGCCTCATGCGGAAATGGGGAAGGGTTGAGGCGGGAGTAGTTGTGTAGTTTACGCGCAGGTTGGTTGTGGATAAATAACTTTCGGGTGTGAGGTAAAGCTATATGATAGAGGGAATTTCCTAAATGATTATGTAGCGGCCCTGTTCCACCAAAAAAAATCGATTCTTGATCACCGTTCGATTTCATTTGACCACTACACTAGCGCTGCAGCGACGTTGGTCATCATCTATAATCCGCGATCGCCTTTCTAATTATATGGCTGAACGACTAACCACAGTGAAAATAATTAAGGCAAGTGGTAAAAATTATGATTAATAATCAGTGGCAAATACTAATTGAGAATCAAAGATAGTTCGGTAGAACCGCGACAGGGAAATATGTTTTATCTGCATTTATGTTTTAACTGTATCATGCAACATCTTATGGGTTTGCAAAATAAAATGTCAAAATGTGGAAATTAGGCAACTGAATTAATTATATGGATCACTTATGCTTTTCTGGTCACGGATTTCTAAATAAAAAAAAGAGTGACCCATTCTTTTGGTCACACATAGTTCAGTGACACTTCAGTTTAATATTCCAATTTAAAAAAAAACCAACTTGGAACGAATGAGTTTTATCTCGGGCAAAACAAATGCATACTGGACGCTAAAAGATGTCTAAAAATAACAATCGTGCCATGTTCTCTAATGTTAAATTCTTTTATACGTAAGTTAACAGAAGCTAAATTATGCAATCTTTTACTTTAAACTTATGTGAGGACTCAAAAGGTAAACTGCCATCCGTAACCCTTTTGGCAGCACTTTAGCCCCCGAACCCACCCTTCTCAACCGTACATGCTCAATATCTCTGGAATAATGAAAATCATTTCCCTCATCTCCCCCGCCCTATTTATTGCATTAAAACAGTGTTCGTGTTGCGAGAGTTTTAATTTCTCCAGTAGTATTAATCATAAGTACTCTGTTTCTCCAGTTTTTATTTCGGCTTTGTTGAAATCGTTTAGTTGCAGATTTTCTTCCCCACAAGACCACGTGAGGGGGTACAGAATTTAATTTAATATTTGCTTTGATTTAATGGCCGCATTTCTTTATATTTTGCTTCATTCTTTTTTAAAATTACGCAGCCGTAGCAATATTTTTCCGTCTGATCTCTCTACCGGGGTAATTAAAGTCGTTATTATAGCGGTCCATGCATGGTGTGACTCTTTTTTTTTTTCTACCCGTATCGGTAACTGTGGTTGGGTGTTTAGTCGAGCTATTCGAATGTGCTCGCCGACAACAAAACTGTTTTTAATTAAAAGGTTTGTTGCAGACGAGTTAGTCCTTACCGTAAATAGCAAATTTGAGGCCATTGCTAAATGAAATCGCACCAAGATCATCTCTTGATAAAGCTGAAAACAGATTGCTGTGACTTCGGTTTTTTGGTTTATAAAATTAATTGAGTGAACCTAGCAGGAAAATTACACGCTCATCCAAATTTATAAGGCATCGAAATGACCAGTTTAAAAGGAGAGTATTGCGTAAATAATGTCTTATAACAGAAAAAAAGCTGTGGGATAGGTGGTTCCATCGTTTAATGAGGGTAAAGCCAAGATTGCCTTCTTTGTAAAATTAATGAAATTCCCAACAAATTTAACATATCACATATTTACTACATTATGAAATCCATATTAAGAGCATTCATGAAAAATATATATTCCTCTTGATGAAAAATAAATATTTTCTGGTAACCCATTATTTTCAGCGGTTAATTTTTTTTATCTTTTAATCTTACAAATTTCATAAGGCTAAGGATATATATTTGTATTCAACATCTTTACTTAATACTTTAATTAAATTTGAGTGTCTTTTGGTATGGTCAGAAAAAATCAAATATGTAGAGTAGGATGATGGTTTGGGTTTTGTTAGGAGAGGCAAGAAAATTATTTGGTAGATTGAGTCCATCCAAAACCTACCTTAGTAGGTGGATTACTTATAATAATAATAATCCTACGAAGTTAGTAACCGCTGTTGGAAAATTTCTATGTCATTTAGTGAGTCAAAATTGATTCTTAATTTGATGAAGCGATCAAAATCTGGCATTTATTCAATGTGTCATTAATAAATAAATAGTTAAGGTTTCACATCGAAAATACAATATGATAGTGGAAAACAAAAACGCGAAGGGAATAATAAAAAAATGGGAGCTCGATCTTGGTCGATGGTATCCGTGTATCGATAAAAATCGAACCCACCGATGATGTTTGCCTGATCATCTGACTTTGGGCTAACTTGCAAAATTTCGAGTGCAAAAAAAAACAGCCGAATTTATAGTGGCTCTCGCCCGCAGCCTGAGAAAGAGCTTAATCAGCCGGAATGACTTCAGTTTCCGAGCAGATCCGATGCGTGGCTGCGGCGGCCTCTTGAGCCCGTGCCCTGCCTTTTCCCCTTCGCTTTCTCTCTCCTCCCGCGTCAGTCCCTCCCATGCGCCTTTCGAACCCTCGAGCTCCAACCCTCCTACCACGTCCACCACTACCCGTCTCTAACCTGCCCAGTGGCCTTAGCGGCGCGTGAAATGAGTCTAATCTAGCAGCGTCACTGGCAGACCGTTACGGGCTGCAAGGGTTGATGTTGGCGGATGGGGGAGAGGGAATGGGACGGGAACACAGAGAAGAGAGAGGGTGTGTGTGGGCTGTTGCAGGCGCGGGAAAGGTTAGGAGGGCCCAGGTGGGTGTGGAGTATTTGTACGAGGGAATCAGGGATGGGGAAGGACTTGGGTCGGGAAGCACATTAACAAGAAGCGTATCACAACAGTGGAAGGGTTCATACAGATGTTTTTGCTCCTCCTAAATAGCTGGGCAATTAGCAAAAGTACAACTGTCGCAATGATTTCCGGCTAGCTCTCCTATTGTTGAGCATTATTTATAAAACGAAGTATTTGATCAGGTCAGTGTAATGCTCCAGTTTTTCTTTAAATATTATTTCGTTGCCTACGCGATAATCGACATCTTTGTTGTGGTATTTAACTCTATCTCTTTAGGATTCAGTGATATAAATTTCGATTAGAGTTGCAGAGTGATAGTGATTTTGACACGTCCCTAAAAACTGTAATGATTGAAGCTGGGAGTAAACAGGCACAAAACATCATTTAACAGGATATGAAATTTGTTGCAAATCCTTTAAATTAATTAGTTTTTGGCCTTGTTGTTTTAACGTGATTACTCATAAGTTTCATTCATAATTCTCATTGTCCCTTTCATTCATATTTTGTAACCTGCTTCAAAAAGCAACAATTCCGTAATTTTGAAATCTCTCTAAATATGTGTATTCCGATGAACTGCAAAAGGGAATGGTATCATTTAACATTTCGGCATTATTAGCAAATTTATTTAATATTAAGGTAAAATGTATTTTGGGTATATTGTAATGCATTCAATGAAGTATTATATTTCCTTCTATACACTTAAACTCAATTGGAAGCTCTCGGAATACATATTCGCTAGTAACTGGATTTTTTTTATCACAAGATTATTCAAGTGTCGTATTTTAATCAATCGCAGTGCATAGTTACTAATCTCTTGTCTCTCTGTTAGATTGCATCCTAGTTTTGTAAACCTGAATATTTTCTGTGCATATAAAAAAAACACACACATACTGTGCATTTATACAAATGCACGGGACACGCAAACAAACACACGATATTTAGGTTTCCGAAACCTGGATGAATTCAAATAAGAAGGAAAAGAGCATTATTGCGTATTAACTGTTACCGTTTGAAATATTAGCTTATGGTAAATACCTTTACATTCGAGATTACTAGCAAATATAAATTCCAAGAGCTTTATATTGAGCCTAACATACATATTACATTTAAATTGAGCGCAACACACATACCAACACGCAAACGCACACATAACACTTATTGCTTATTTATAACTATGGAAATAACACCAAAAGCGAGTATCTCACCTAATTTTGGAGAAACTGATTACTTTATGTATAGGAAGATGACTGTCGGATAAAAATTATATTCCTAAGTGCAATATTTATTTTGTCTCATTCAGCTATATAAAATAGTCAATGTGAATGGCTGGTCGAGAGCGAATAATTTCTCATTTTTCGCAGTTCTGGGAACAGTAGTTCATTTATGAAGTGCAGCCCGTTGAATATACAAAGGATTTAAATATACAAGGAACGTAGCTACGGTCGTGAATTAATGTAAACAAAAAAATGGCGGGGCCGTAAACTTGATTGGCAATAAGTGATAAGAAAAAAAAGCCAAAATAAATAATAAAAATAATAAATAAAAAACAAACTTACAACCACTCGATAACTAGTGTGTGTTACGTGTTGTAAATTTGTTTTATTATTTATTTTGGCTTTTTTGTTCTTATCACTTAGTGCCAAAAAGTTTACGGTCCCGGCATTTTTTTGTTTACATACAAAGGATTGGTAATTGTAATACATTCCATTTTTGTCTAAAGACTATTCTTCCATTGGGTGTCATGATTGTGTTTATTTATGCACAGCAGGGCGGTCAATGTACGTATATTGATTTAATTGATCGTATATTGATTCTGGACGCCCAAGATATTAACTTATACGGAAATTTTAACGTGTTACTGAAATAAAAAATCCAAAAATGTGAGTTCGACGTACAAATTTTAGAGTTGTAATAGTTTCGCACCAGTAATACTAGCTCAAGTGTGTCAGTGGAAACGTGTAGGATGGGCAATTGGAACTATTTTAACTCCGCGGTAAGATTCCGAAGGGTGCTCTCCCTAGTGTGTGTGTTGGTGTAAAGCTGGAGAAGGAAACGTAAGAGAAAATTAATGCCCCATTCGGTTGAGGAATACGAATTGTCCATTCGAAATGGGGAGAAGTAGGGAGGAAGGTTGGCTGGCAAAGGGGGAGGGGGGGGGGTAGAAACGAGACTGATTTCCGTGAGGCAAAGTGGGAACGACCGAGTGAGAAGTGACTTCTGCATATTGTGAGGAGGTAGGAATGGTGTGAGGGCGTAAATGGGACCGCGAGCAGGAAAGGAAGAATGGGATGGTGACGGCGGCGCCGAGGGGAGGAGGAGGTGATGCGGGAGGGAATGCAGGTTTGGCTTGCGGGGGGGGGGGGAGAGGGGGGGAATGGAACGGGTGGAGGAAAGTTGGGAGTGGATGGGGCACCGGGGAGTGCTTGTTGCCCACGTGAATGGAGTTGGGAGGGTGTGTGACGGTAATTAGACTGCGAGGGTGGGTTGTAAGCGAAAGAGAGAGAGAGAGAATACGTTGGGTGTGAAAGGATATGCTGGGAGGAAGATTGGGGTGTGAGTGGGTGCGAGAGACGGAGGGAGGGAGAGGGAAAGGGGCTTGTTGGAGTGGGGGTATGTATTGAAACGATGATCAGCAGTTCGATGCATGGGGTGGGCGTCTGTACAATTGGTGCGACAGATTAATCGACGGATAACGGCGTCTCGGGAATGAGTCGAAATTAGAAAACACGAAATGAAATAAATGTTCTATTTCGATTGGAAATTCGCCAATTGGACCAAGTATGAGGATCAAACCATTGCTAACTCATAAATGTGTGCGGGGTTCAATCGTTGAGAGAACAGAAATGATTTATTTAAAGTTTTCTGAGTTTTTCATAGAACTAGATGTTTTGTTCCTTGAATTTTCTACTTCAATGCTTTTCAACGCTTACAGATTTAAATGTCGTTTTAAAAATAATCTTCCTGGTCCCTCAAAGACAGAGTCTTCTCTGAAGGTGCCAATTTACGTTACTGCCCATCTGGAAATTAATGATATCATGTGTGTTTATCTTTTAAGATAAACACACATGATATCACTCATCTTAAAAGAATGATTACATACAAGTATGTTAGTGCGTTATCTATTTAGATGGTATGAAATTTATAGAATAAATACAGAAGTTAACATATGAACATTTGAAAAACATTCTTTATCATTGGCTTAACAATAAGGTGGAATAAATATCACACATCTGATTTCCATAATATTATCGTTACCCTTAAAACATAAGAAAATAGAACTGCAGACGAGGGAACAATCCCTGAAAACATTCGTATGTACTAGTGTGGCACTCTATGCATCCGAAGTATGGACCATTGGAAAAGTGGACCGGGAAAAACTGGAAGCCTTCAAAACTTGGTGCTGGAGGAGGATTCTTAAGATCAAATGGATGGGTAAATTTCAAGAAACTGCGGGAGATACCACAACAGTAACTTTTAACGGGATCCGGTCAAGGCGAATGATTTTTACACTCTGAAATTGTTGCAATGGATAGGTAAAATAAGAAATGAAAAAGTATACAAAAGAATAGACGAAGAACGGACCTTATCGAATACCATAGAGAAAATAGGAACCAGATGGATAGGCCACACCCTGAGGCACAATGGATTCGTGAAGAATATAATAGAAGGAAAAATTGTGCGAATAGTCCCAAGAGGAAGGAAGGCCAAGGTATGAATACATGGGACAAATAAAGGAGAAAGTACATAGCAAAAATACAATGAAATAAGCCAATTGGCATCAGATAGGTTAGGATGGAGGGCTGCCGTCAACCAATCTTAGGAGTGAACGACCAATGATGAGAACATAAAAAATGCTTATAATTCATCACCTAACCATAAATCATAAAGTATGAAAAGTTGCAGAGATAAATAAAGAAATGTGTTGTTAGAATAATGATACGAGTTAGAATAAGGTTAATTTAATAACGATACTTAAGAGTAAGAATAGATAGGATAGGCCATAGATTAAAACTTGGCAACAGATAACACAAATATTCAAATGCACGCATTGATTGAATTGAAATAGTATATTGCAAAGCAAATTAATCCATAATAAATTAAAGTAACCATTTTTTATCCCGAAAACTTAATTGGCTTGATTGGTTTGTTTAAAGGGGTATGTAACAACAATGCAACAAGTTAGTTTTTTTTTCCTCTGGCTTGTTCTATTATTTTTTTCTACCACCTTAAACATACCCAGTGCAAATGAAGTTAACGGACTCGGCTATTTCGTTTTACAACTTCACGACCGTAGGTACGTTCATTTTAAGTTTACACCATTGTGTATCTTACTTATATCCCTACCCTGATGTGCGAATTTTACATGCTGTCTGGCTTAGTACTGGGTGAACTCTAACATCACCTACCAAACCTACCTTTGGGTTGATTTCTGTGTTTATGCTTAAAATAGAAATATATATTTTTGCTAAAATATTTTTTATGATAACAATGCAAAGTAACATTTTGTCCACCGGGAATACGAGTATATTAATAAAATTGCATATGCCTCTCAATATTCACCTTATGTGGATTTGCATAAGGTGAGTCATCACTATTTTGATAGGCAATTCGTCTTAAAATTCCTTTTTGGCTGTTTATGATATTAGCAATAAACAATTAGTGAATATATTTACCATCGTCCTCGAAGAATATATCTTTTTCAATAAATTTATTTTTTAAGATTAGACTATGCACTGAAAATAGTATTAAAATGTCCTTCATAGGAAGAAGAACTTGAGATGTACTACAAATTACATACAGCAATCGAGTAAACTGATAGATTTGAAAATCCAGTACTTCGCTTACATTTCTGTGAGACCCTTAGCACTATTGACGCATGCAGTTTCTTGTGGGGTATCTATTACGGAAATCACGTTTGTTTAATTAATTTCCAAAGCATAACAAAAAGTTATATATTTACTTATATATAAATATATATCGAATGCTTTTCTACTATCCTTTCCTCTTCTTGTGTGCCGTCTATTTCTCCTTTGGTGGGTGAAATAGCTCCCTAACGCCATCTCTCGGGCAATAGCTATCGGAGCACTTTGGCGCTTTATAAGATCGCAGATCTCAGGGAAAATCTGGTTTCCTTATTAGCTTATTTGGTAGAGGATCCGCCCGGCAAGTGGAAGGCCCGTGGTTCAAATTCCGGATAAAGAAATATTTTTACTTTGTGATCTGCTCAAATCCGCCTTACCCACCTTTCCTGTGTTTGTCGTTTATGTGTTTTCCCATCCCCTTTCCTTTTTGTCTATTTCTATGTGTGAAAATAATATATATATTATATATATATTATATATATATATATACATATAATATATATATATATATAATATATATATATATATATATATATATATATATATATATATATATATATATATATATATATATATATATATATATATAATATATCTCAGTTTAAGTTAGCAGTGATGTTAGATATCGTGGCGGTAATTCTTTATAGTCTGCAGCAGTAATAATTCGATTGTATATGGTAGAGTTAAACTAATAATATTAGTATATTTATTTTTTTGGCTTATGTGTTTACTCAATGTCCATTAATGATACTTCCATGACGTTTAGATAGTATTATTTTTGACGTTTTATTTTTTAGCCTAAATAATGCGACTCTGTTAGGTCCTAGATAATGGTGTTCTTTGTCAGGAAACGTTTTCCGTAGGAGAAGAATACGGTCTAAATTGAAAGAAATATCTTGTAATAAAAAGATACCCAGAAAAATGAGCGATTGAATGCATGGGACTTATTTAAAATAAATGTTCTGCCAGACGAAATGATAGCATAGGCTTTTTTGATCAAATTAAGAAAGCGTAAAATTAATTGAATACCAGAGAGAGAAGGGGGGAGAGAAATTTCAAGGACAAACATAGGAAAAAAGGGGCGAAGCATCAGAGGCAGGTGAAGTGAACCGCTGGGCGTATGGGATAATAAGCGTTCCGATGGGGACAAATTTGGCCGAATTGAGAGGAAGGGTGGTTGGCAGGGGCGAGTTGAGAGAGGGGGTGACAGTGAGGAAGGAGAGAAGCATGGATGACTGGTTTTTTTTTACCCGCCATACGCCTTTGCGGGGAATTAAGTTGATGTAGATGTACTCCGGTTCTATTAAGGAATTAATTGATCCATTAGAGAATTTGAGTGTTGGGCACAATATCTTAGCGTTGCTGAGCTTTTTATTAATACGTTTTCAAATTTATTTTTATTTATGCAAAGGGGAATGTTCTGTTTTTAACAAAATTCGGCATAATCGATGACAATGAACTTCAGTAATGCCATATTTTCAACCCCTTTCGAAGTTATAATGCATCTCGTTAAGAACTCGTTGATGAGCAAGTTTTTGATACAGTTAGCACTGAAGTAAAAAAATAAAGATTCAGTAATAAATTTGAAGAAGGCTGGATTTTCGTCGGCTCGTCATATTTTCAGAGATTGGGTTTTCAAAGGAAAAATTCCGTGGAGTTAAATTCTGGCGAGTGTATTAAGAAATTTGGTTAAAATAATTTTGCCGTCGTTACTCCCTGCATAAAAACAAGTCGTCTATTTACTTTATTCACTCCAGCTAAAAATTACAAATAATTGTGACTTGGCTCTAAAGTTGTAGAGTAAAATGCGTATCATTATTATTTTTTCGATTATTTTCATTTAATGCGTATGTCATATTTTCCGAAAATCTTGAGTGTGTATTGTAATAATGAATTCCGGAGGAATGGAACGCTTCATCGTACAGCATGACCAAGTTCATTGGAAAATAATTTATTAATAATCTAATTAATTAAAATTCTTTGAGTTTCTAGAAGCAGCTCTCTTGTGGCGGAAGTTTAAAAATTAATCCATTTTCTCGCAGCACTTCATGTATCTATTTTTTGAACCTGAATAAGTCGTAAACAGTGAACGGGGATATAAATTGTTAAGGAACTCTTAAGGGTTGCATTGAAATGTAAAGACTAACACTAGCCCTTTTATTTCCATCTTCGATATTTAGCAAGAAGGAAATATTTAATCGTTTTCAAAAGTTAAATGTTCTCATTTTCCTCCTCGCTTTTGTCTTCCTGTAAATTCTATTCATGCTAGTATAGTAGTTATTTTAAGTTAAGGAAACGTAAGTAAGTATACCCGATGGCTAATAATGAAGACACTCGAAGTTGTAATATTTCAATTATTACAGCACGTTGACATCTATTGATGAACAAGTGTTACCATAGCATCATTATCCTGTAAATAATTACTTTTGGAAAACTTAATGGAAACGGTCCTGGAATTTGCATCGCTCAACAAACTTCAAATTCGTAAAATAGTTTAACGAAATGAAATTTTTTAAGATTCCTGTGCATCACCTAGGACTCGTAAGAGAAGTTATATAATAAAATATATAAATCACTAATGTTAAAGCTGTAGGCAAAAATAGCTAAATTATTTTATGAAAATTGTTGGATAAAATGTAAAAATATAGTATAATAAACGATAATTAATAAAGTTTAAGTCTTGTTATCTATTTCGTTATAATTATATTTTCATCGTAGTATATCTAAGGGTAGCTCACGCTTTAAGTGCTTTCCTTTATCTAGTATCCTTTTTTTGCTAAATGAAATAATATATGTATTGCCACCAATATTTGAGAATGTTATCAGCTTTTCATGTATACTTTAAACCATCACAAAAACAAATTTAGGCTACATGTAATGCTTAAAATATCGCTGCACAACTATGTAAATAATAATGCATATTATTTATCAAAACGACGTCGATTAATTTTGGATTTAAGAAATTAAAAAAATGTCATGATACCCTCTATGACTATTATAATTTGAATGAGAAAAGGTTTTTTGTTCAAAAACGCATTTAACTGAAATCATATGTATCTGTAAAAACATATCTCTGTTACATAACTCAGCAACTGTCATACGCCTAGTTTTGGGAACATTTAATGTTGGCCATTTTTATTTAGAATTTGAAATCTCTTTGGTAGATCTAGTCATAACTTTCTGAGCCCTACCGTCTAATTACGCTGAATATCCGCGCCTTATCTTGGCCAACACTCGCACTTTCGTCCCAACCTCCCATTTTTAATCCTTCATGCCGAGAGCTCGGTGACTTGCGGGATATGCGTGTGGCAGAGATGCCTAAATGTGGAGCGGGAGGACATCCCCCGGCTTCCTCGACGCTCCTCCCTCCCACTACATCACGCCTGCCGGCGTCTCACAACTTCTCAAATCCCTCTCGACTCATCCTCGCAACCATTCACGCCGCTGCGTTGTTTTGTATGCGCACGACCGCGGTCCGTGCACGTCAGTCAGACTCAATTATAAGATTTCCCGTCCTCCGGAGCGGAAAATGCAATTTAAACTTTCGCAACGGGAAAAGAATAGTCACACTGCGGGAGAGAGACGGAGCGGAGGAGAAGGGGGGGGGGGGGCGAGATGAGATTCAGGAGCGAGGGAAAAAGGGAATGAGAGGGGCTGGTAGGAGGGAAGGAGTTGTTTGGTGGGCTCGATCGCTTGGTGCGGGTATTGAGGCCGAATGAGGGTTTGGATTTTCGAGGGTCTGAGGAGTGGGGAATAGAAGGGGGGATGACGGGCAAGTGATGACGTGGATGAAAGGACGTGGAGTAGGATGAGTTGGGTGATACTGGGACCGAGATGGAAGAGGAGCGGAGGTAAAAGAGTTGAAGAGAATGTGTCTGTTGTAGCGCGGCAAGAAAGGGGCGGGCGGGAGAATGGGAGAGGTAGGGGAGGGTTTCCCGGGTATCGCGTAGAGGGCAAGGAATTTCGACTGGTTTCGTGGGTGGAGGGATGGAAAGATAAGGGGAGAAAATGGTTGAAAAGAAGGGAGTCGGGACGCCCTCCTTAGAGGTGGAAGGAAAACACTGGAGAAGTAGTGGGAAAGGGGGGGATGGCATGGGAGCGTAATTACAGTGGTCGTAATTAAACGGGAAAGTCATTAGTCCTCGGAAGAGGGTTGGGCGTGGGCGGAGAATAGGGATCGCGGGATTTTGGTTGAGAGGAAGGAGAGTTTCTGGAGTAGAAAAGACGAGAGCGGCGGTGAGAAAGTGTGGTAGGGGAGGGAGGGAGAGAGAGAGGAAGAGGAAGAGATACAAAACTCGGGAAGATGTGAGCGCGAAGAGGCAGGAAAAGACTCTTCAAGGAGTGTATCGGCTCGGAGAGAAATGCAGGGAGAGAGGTGGCGAGAGCCGAAGAGACGCAAGAGAGAGAGAATGGGGGTGGATTAAAAGATGCGCGGCAAGAATGGAAGAAAGAGAGAAAATATGTGACGGAGGGATATGTTGATAGAATAAGGGGATGTGCTGAAGTTTTGACTGGAGTGGGGAAATGATGAGGATAAACATGGGAGGGCGCAGACTAAGGTATTTGAAAGTATGTACTCAAGGGTTAAAGGTTGGGAATTGAATCGACAAACAGAGACGGCCGTCTTTTCGGAAGGGATGCATGGGATGAACTGTGATGGAACGAAGGTGAGGGGATGATTTATTTTTTAGGGAAAGAAGGTGAAGTGCAAATTGTTTTATCATGTTTGTCCAGTTTGTTCGTGGGGACCCAAGTTTTAAGAAAGGAAGGGGTGCATACATTCACGAGATTTCTTGTTTGCTTCCTTAAATGAGACAAAATGTGTAGCCTTCGTGAAATGAGAGCGGAATTTGTCATTCGAGATTTATTTTCTGGAGATGATGGAAAAAGATGGCAGCGGAATTGTTATGGAAGTTCATGAAGAATTTTTAATGTTAGGTGTATGAAGTCTATAATAAGTTAGGTTTTCATGACCTGTTGATAAGCTATTTATTTACCATACTGCATGCATAAGGGGGCTAGCAACTTTATTCTGATAGACATAAAAACAATTGTTGCTGTAACTAGATATTATTCAGGCGGAATGCATCATAAAATAACTATAATTCATTATCGTGTGAGAGATTATATCTCAGCTCTCGAGAATCTATTTGTTATGAAAAAAATAATATTTGTCATATATGTTAAGGATACTTAATAGGTAAGAAATGTGGTCTTGCGTGAATAAGTCATCTGCCTAGAACTGTTACAAGGTAACATATCTCCTTTGTACCATTATGGTAATTATGTTTCAATTCACTTTTAGTTAAATAATGTATTTTAAATCATATGACATCTGTGGAATAAATTGATGGTATTAACGTTTTTGCGTATTTATAGCAATTCGCAATACCTATCCCCATGTGTTCTTCAAATGAGGCCAAATATACGAAAAATGAACACGCATGGGATGATGATAATTTGAAATAGGCTTTTACTTACCAAATGCTATGGAAAATATGATTTTTGTCGAAATTAAAAAAAACATAAGTGCATAACAAGTAGTTTCATTTTTCCAAGTATTTTAGGCAAATGTAGTCGTTTAAAGAGAATTTATGGAGATTGAAGGGGATATCTAACAGGAGAAATTTGGGAGTGCGATGATGTCGAAATGAGAGGCAGGCCCGTCGCGGAAGAAAAGAAAGAACGAAGGGAGGGTTGAAAAAGCAGGAAGAGGAAGGTCACTAAGAAATGGATAAGCTGACGTACGGAATGGATTCTCTACCGAATGAAATCAGCTGCGCGCACACTCCTTTTCTTCCAGAAATTCTCATTAGCGTGTGACCGGCTGAGAAAACGTTCGAGCCCAAGCGATAAATCCGGAGGAATTAAAATGGGAAGGGAATGGGGGGATAGGGTG